>WTXL01000096.1:0-120114 GCA_022376525.1 Russula vinacea | reverse complement strand
TCTAGATATATACAAGTGGATATCTGTCACCGCCGGCACCTGCACCAGTCAAGAGGACGACTGGGGGCATGGGTAAGTTGGGGAACCGGCCCCTCGTAGTGACTACAAGTTCTGTCAGTACGTATCTCCTTCTGTAGCTCACGGTTCTGGCCCTTGTGACTGTATGACGTCCCCTCCCCCTTTGGCCCCTTTTACTGACGTGCCTGTGACGTCCACCCATGTATGCGTGTTCTGGACGCTTCCACCCCCTTCCATATGACGCGTTGTAAGAATAGAGGATGAAGTCATTATGACATCATCCTGGGATCGTCGTAGTAGGACTCGCTTGTATTTAAAGGCGACTTCAGTGTCTTGGGACACTAAGTCGAGTCTCCTCGTCTCACAATATACTCGCTATCGCCTTCTTCTTTGGAGTACAGCGTGAATACTGCTCCTACTCGTCCGCCCAAGTCCTAGCTAAACTCCCCACTACTTGAGTCTAAGTGTCGCACCCTACGCCGGTGACATTAGACTCGACTTCTTTCATCCACCACGTCTCTCCGACGAGTATCCAGACCGGCAAGCTTAGCCGAACAACCAGCGAAGAGAGTTCGCAGCTCCACAGACACATCCATCGACGAAATCGACGACCTCACTAGCCAGCTCAGGATCAGACCAGTTCCAGACAACGTCAAGGAAGACCAACCCAGACAACTAACCCCATTTCCATCCGCTGCCACAGTAATGGCTACCACCTCCACCGGGACCCGCACGATCGAAGACAGCGAGCTCCTCGCACAACAAATAGAACAACAACAGAGAGCAGCTACGGCTACAGCCCTGTCAGGGACAGGAGGACGAGGCAACATACCACCCCAAGGAGGAGGAAGAGGAGGACCGCCCGCAGGAGGCGGAGGCAATCCCGCCGGAGGAGGCGGAGGAGGAGGCAACCCTGGAGGAGGGGGAGGAGGAGGTAACCCGCCCGGAGGAGGAGGCCAACCCCCCAACCAAGGACAACAAAACCCACCTCCTAACCCGGCAGATGGAAAGATACTAGGAGTTACACCCCTCGCCTTCACTGGAGACAGGGCCAGAGCCGAAGAATTCATGGACGCGATCGAAGATCATTTCCTACTTAACCACCAGTTCACTCCGTACCACTCCGCCCTCACCAGAATCGCCTACACCCTCTCCCTCGTCCAAGGACCTGAAGTAAATTCATGGAGACGCCTCATGCGCAACTGGGTACTCACTCAACCAGACAACCAAGACACCTACAACCAGTTCATAACGCAATTTCGCGCCCAGTTTCTGGACTCAGGAAAGGCCCTCAGAGCCCGCAACAAATTGAGAAGCCTGAAGATGAGCTGGCCACACATCGACCAATACATAGCCGACTTTGAACAACTAGTTGACGACGGAGAATACGACAAGAACCACGCCGAATGTATCCAACAATTCCTCACAGGACTATCCCGCTCTGTACTCGACAGCGTCCTGAAAGCAACCCACTCCGTCGCCAATCCCACCTACCAACAGTACAGGGATATGGCTGTCAACATAACAAAATCGGAGCAGATATTCAAGGCCCTTACAGGAGGAGGACAGACCGCCAACCACTTCTTCCAGAACCGTCAGTTCGACAACCGACCTCGCCAGTCATATCAAAACTTCCAACAGTACCCCCCTCGCAACAACTGGAACACCCCCAGGAATCAAGGACGACCCCAATACAACTCATCCAACGCCCCACGAAACATGAACAACTCGACAGTCCCCATGGACCTCGACCGCTCCAGGGCAAACCGATACCAAGGACGATCCTATAGAGCAAACCCCACGTACGGACGACTCATGGAAGTAGGAGACCCTAACAGACAGTACCCCCAGGATGACCTCCCAGGACCAGAGGCCTGCTTCAACTGCGGACAGGAAGGACACTTCGCCCGAAATTGCCCCCAGAGGAACGCGCAAGGAGGAAGGAGGACAGACGCACCAACGCCAATCTCATCGACTTCGATGACGACAACGCGTCCTCCACGACCTTCGCCCCCTCCTACACGACCGAGCGGACCCCCCTCAGCAAATACGACACGATTCAGAACCAGATTGCCCACATGACGAAGGAGGAAATGGAGGAACTAACGTCGAAGTTCGGAGCTCAGGATTTTCAGGAGGCCTAATTCGTACAGTCTGGATTAGGACCATAACACAGAACATGTATATCTTGCAACCGTCATTCTATGACAATACGAGTATATGTCAATTCTGTGGAAAAGAGGACTGAAACTACCGCCCTGGTGGACTGTGGCGCCACCGAAAACTTCATCAACACCGATCACGCCTACGCGATGAAACTACCACTAAAGCGCCTACCAAAACCCAGAGAAGTATTCAATGTAGACAAGACGCCCAACGACAAGGACCGATCACCCACTATACGGATCTAGTAGTACGAACCGGTACATCAGGAAAATGTAAATCATCTTATTTGGTCTTAATGTGCCTTGAAACTTTTTTCAAGTCACTTTTAAGGCAAAAAGTGGTAAGGCACTTTAAGTAAGGTCTATTTTTGTAAGTGAATCTTGGCCAGTTCAAGTGATCTAAGCTGGCTCATAAGAACCACTAAGATAACTAAGGCAGACATAGATGATTCCTGACAGTGCACCTAAAAATGCTTAAAGGACCTTAGTTCTACTTATCACACTTGGTGTGATCTTAACAACAATCTCATTTAACATTATCTTAATCTACTACAGACATGATCTTAAGGCTACTTAATATCGCATTATACACCACCACTTCCACCTTCTCCACTCCTAAAAGAAGACCATACTGCACGAGCAATTGCTCACTGTCTGATCATGTTGTGCAACGAGCAACACGTCGTGCACACGAGCGACGCGTCATGCGCGCAGGTGATGCGTCGTGCATGCGGGCGACGCGTCATGCACAAGGCGATGCATCGTGCACATGATGTGCACGCAGGCGATGCATTGTGTACGCGTTGACGTTCGTGCATGGGGTCATGCTCAGCTTCTTGGTCGTGCTGGAGGTACAGTAGTCAGTAGGAAATAGAGATGGAACAGTTACATACCTTGTAACCCATTCCCGCACCGACGCCGGGCCTGGACCCACATGCGCACCACTAAGCTATCGTGTCGCGTCCCAAGCAAGAACAGTCGAAGGGACCTGAAAGAGAGTGGGAGGGACGGCGGAGGAGAGTGGGAGGGATGCAAGACGGGTCGTATGGTCGACACGTCGTTCCCGCGGTCGATGCTCGGGTTGACGCGTCGTTGCATACGGTTGACGCATCGTCCCGCCAATGCATGGTGCTGCGGTTGACGCGTTGTGAGAAGACAGTTGCTGAAGAGTAAAGGGACATACCGATGGATGTGACTGTTTCGAGGTAACCGGTGAGGAAGGTGCGCTGTTCAGCGCAGTCGCGTAGTGAGGCGTTGTGTGTGGTCACCGCGGCTTCTTGATTGTGCTGGGGGTGCAGTGGGGTCAGTGGGGATGTACACTAGACGGGTATAAGGGCACCATGAACTCACTTCAACTCAGAGTCGGTTCCGAGGATATATGCCTATAGCATTCTTAGCACTAATAGCAGAACTGGCTGCGCTAGGGCTTCCAGAATCCAACTTGGACTAGTACCAGAACCGTGTCCATGGTGGCGGGTAGCAAGCACAGCAGCCACGATGGAGGGACTCGGAACGAGGGCGAGACGGACGGTGAGGTAAGACAGATGCGAGGGCGAGACGGACGGTGAGGGTAAGACGAGGCGAGGCGAGACGGACGGCGAAGGCAAGAGAGACGGTGAAGGCGAGAGGATGGCAGCCACCAGAGGACAGAGGGAGGGACATCCTGAGCAGGAGGGGTCGCGGACGGGACACAAGGGCAGGGATGCTGTGGCAAGAGGATGAGGGGATGCGACGCGACTTAGAAGATTCGAAGAATCGAACACAAAAATCAACCGTGGAATGTCTCCAAAACCCACGCCACAGTCACGCCACTGGTTGGTTCGACTTTCAGTTTTTTTTCTCATTTTCACCAAGGCTCGTCCATCGCCACGCCTCCCTCATCTCAAATGTGAGTCGGAGGGACATTCTCGCCCTCGCCACGCCTGGGCACTCTAGGTATGTGACTATTAAACCTTCACTGATGATTTCTGATTCTCATGCGTTATCCTCACACTCGCCCACGCCCTCGATCCCTGCGTACACCCTCAACACGTGCGTACGCTTTCGACACCCACGCCTACGCCCTTGATACCCCCCACCTCGACACCACGCGTATGCGTTCAACACCCTCGCGTACGCCCTCGATGCCCCCACCCTTGACACCGCGCGTACGCGTTCAACACCCTCGCGTACACCTATCAATGCCCCGCCCTCAACACCCGCGCGTACGCGTTCAACACCCACGTGCACGCGTTCAACACCCACGCGCACGTGTACAACACCCATGCGCACACTCGCTCACATGCACAGGCCAGATGCCTTGCATCCTTGGCCCTCGACACATGCAAGCATGCGAGCAGGTGCAGGGGCATGGAAACGTAGGAGGTGGTGCAGACACGTGTGCAGGGGGAGTGTAGCATGTGGAGGGTTCGCAGCGCACGGAGGGGTGCAGAAGGAGTGTCAACAGGGCACCGGAGCAGCCAGGTGTGCAGATGCGCCTTGGCGGCTTTGATGTCGCTTAATGGCCTGAGCCGCTTAATGGCCTGAGTAATGGCTTAGCCACTTAGAGTACTTTGGCTTGTCTGAATGGCCTGAGTAATAGTTTGGAGTACTTTAGCTTGTCTGGTTGCCTTAGTTTGTCCTTAGTCTGTCTTACATGATAATTTCTAAGACAAATTTAAGATGATTTTTTTTTAAGATGATCAAGTCAAATTAAGCACTTTTACATTTTGCTGATGTACCAAACTCAGAACGATGCGATTCTTCCTTACCCATCTAGGCGGAAACCCAATCATATTAGGATACCCCTGGTTCGCAGCAATGGAACCACGCATCACCTGGTCAAAAGGGTGGATAGACTACGACCACCTACCCATCACACTCTCGATCGTCCCCACGAGGAAAGGCCCATGAAAGACACACCTAAAGAACTGATTATCGCAGCACTAGCAGCGGACGACAGACAAACGACAGCGTCCAAACTAGCTGAACAATTCCAAACAAACAAGCCAACAGCACTACCGAAAGAATACCAGAGACACGCCCAAGTCTTCAGCGAGGAAAAAGCACAACAATTCCCCGAACCAAGGATCTGGGACCATGCCATCGAACTGAAAAAGACGCCCCTGCCACACTCCCCGGAAAGATCTATGCCCTCACCCAAGAAGAGAGGAAAGCTCTGCGAGTCTTCGTCGAAGAACATCTCAGAAAGGGATACATCGTACCATTGAAGAGCCCATACGCCGCCCCCTTCTTCTTCATCAAAAAGAAAGATGGCAAACTGAGGCCAGTCCAGGACTATCGACGACTGAACGAACACACCATACGGAATCGATACCCCCTACCACTCATCCCGGAACTCATTAGCCGAGTACAGAATGCAGCGCTATTCTCAAAGTTCGACGTACGATGGGGGTATAACAACATACGCATCAAAGAACAAGACCAATGGAAGGCAGCCTTCGTCACTAACGAAGGACTATTTGAACCAAGAGTCATGTTCTTTGGGCTGACCAACTCCCCAGCGACGTTCCAAACATGATGAACGCCATCTTCGCGGAAGAACTCAGACAGGAGTGGTTAACGATCTACATGGACAAATCCTGATACACACCCCCAAAGACACAAAGCTACACCGAAAGAGGGTCCACCAAGTCTTACACAAACTGCGGAACACGACCTATTCCTCAAACCAGAAAAGTGCCAATTTGAACAAGAAAAGGTCGAATTCTTGGAGTAATACTCAGCGAAGGCGCAGTACAGATGGATCCCGCTAAATTGAAAGGCATCGCGGACTGGGCGACCCCGAAATGCGTCAAAGATGTCAGGGCCTTCCTAGGATTCACAGGCTTCTATCGATACTTCGTCCCCAATTACTCCAGGATAGCACGCCCGTTAATCCAATTAACCCAGAAGAACACACCATTCCACTGGTGGGAACCGCACTTCAAAGCATTTGAAACACTCAAAACACTCATGTGCCGAAAACCCATCCTCCGACAACCAGACTACGCAAAACCATTCTTCCTTGCCACAGACGCCTCATCTTACGGCGTGGGAGCCGTACTCTCACAAGAGGGAGAAACCAACCCTCGAACGAAGAAAATCATGCGCCACCCAATAGCATACTACTCAGCCACGTTCACACCAACGAACGAAACTACGACATCTTCGAAAGAGAACTCCTGGCCCTCATGAAAGCACTACATCACTGGAGACCCCACATAGCCGCAACCGAAATACCAGTCACGGTACTCACCGACCATGCCAACCTCACATACTGGAAGACGCCAAGAAAGGTGAACCGAAGAGTAGCCCGATGGTTTGGAGAACTCCAAGAGTACAACCTAACGATCAAACACGTACCAGGCAAACTCCACACCGCAGCCGACATGCTCTCGAGACCCCCAACCGAAGACAAAGGCGAACAAGACAACAACGACCTCACCCTACTCCCCGAAGAGATGTTCATCCGCCAAACGAATCCAGAACCGGACCAGGAACCCTCGATCTAGACAAGAAGTGGCCAACGCCCAAGAGACCCACAGGCGAACAATGAAACAATGGGAAGACGCACATCACCTCGACTTCCACCCTGCGCATGACCACCGACCCCAATGGTTCAAAGACCGTCGATTGGTAGTTCCCCCCGAAGTAGAGTTAAGAAGGAAGATCATGCGACGCTACCACGACGATCCCACCGCTGGACATCCAGGGAGAGACGAAACCACCCAAGCGACGAAGCGAGAGTACTGGTGGCCCAACATGAACCAATGGATAGAAAACTACGTCAAAGGATGCGCCCCCTGCCAACAAAACAAAAACTTGACGCACCACGTACGCACACCCATGTATCGCGTCATACCAGGACCAGGGGCAAACCCATTCGAAGAAATAGCGATGGACCTCATCACCCAACTCCCAAGGAATGGAACATACGACGCAATACTCACAATCGTCGACCATGGATGCACAAGAGCAGCCATCTTCATCCCCTGCTCTACCTCAATCACCGGAGAAGGAATCGCCGACCTATACCTAAACAACGTCTATCAGTGGTTCGGACTCCCCAGAAAGATGATCTCCGACCGAGACCCGAGGTTCACCTCCCACTTTGCCAAGGCACTGACGCGACGATTAGGGGTAAAACAGAACATATCGACAGCCTACCACCCTCAAACGGACGGCTTGTCAGAGAGGAAGAACCAGTGGGTCGAACAATACCTACGCTTCGTGACATCTACCCAACAGACGACTGGAGTGAATGGCTGGCGATAGCCTCCCTCGTGCACAACAGCAGGATCAACGCCACTATCAAAATGGCTCCGCTCCAGGCCCTCCTCAGATACCTCCCTAGACTAACGACAGAAGCAAGTACGCTATCGACCAATCAAAGGGTAGAAGAACGTGCAGAAGAGATGACGAAACGAAGAGAACAAGCCCGGACTGCTCTAGCCCAATGCGCCCAGGGAACGCCCCTCGACCAATTTACACCTGGTGATCAGGTATGGCTCGAAGCGAGACACCTGAAACTCCCCTATCAAGCGCCGAAACTTGCGCCCAAGCGCCACGGCCCCTTCACCATCATCAAAAGGGTGTCACCTGTCGCCTATCAGCTCCAACTTCCCCTAGCCTGGACCATCCATGACGTCTTCCACGCCTCGCTCCTGACCCCTTATCACGAAAACGAGGCCCATGGCCCCAACTACACGAGGCCACCACCTGACCTTATCGCTGGAGAAGGGAATACGAAGTAGAAATATCGTTAATCACCGATTCCACGGACGAAAACGTGCCTCCAATATCTCGTCACTGGAAAGGCTACCCAGATGCTGATGACTCGTGGGAGCCAGCAGGACAAGTATACGCTCCAGCTCTCGTGGCTAAGTATCATCGGAAGAATCCGCTCCAAGATCCTCTGACACATAAAAACCCCAGAGGCGACGAAAGGTCTCTATCCGCTCCATCCTCCTAGCCACACTAGCATGTCCACTCCCACTGCCTCCATCATCGAAGTCGATCAAGAGACCTCCTCTCCCGACCAAGTCCTCAACGAACTCCCTTCGGACCTCACCATCTTCACCTCTGACGATCCCCCCCCCATAATCAAGCCATCATCGACGACCAGTCTACGACCCCCGCAGCCCGACGTATCTTCAGGAAGCTCACCCAACAGCTGGATTGCGAGGACAAAGTTTGCTTATCCCCACGTACCGCCCTCTCAGCTCTCTCCGCTCCGTCACTTTCACTCCAGAACGCCAAGGACATCGCTATTGGACTCGCCAATACCGCAGAAGCACGCCGCGCCGATTTTCTCCACCAGACCGACCTCTATGCCGAAGCAGTTGACAAGATCCAGAAGGAGCTTGACGCTAAGAGGGCAGTACAGGATGAACCCCCTTATGGATTCGTCCACAACGACAACCGCGTCCCCTACTTCGTCATCTACGACGACAAACACCAGCCTCACCTCGCCCCCTACATTCGCAAATGCCCTGGTGACCCCTCTACCGTCATCGGAACTCTTGGAGGACCCAACCACATTGAGTACACCTGTCCCATCTACGCCACTGCCTGTCACAGCGATGGCCACAACCTATCTGCCCTTCCCCCATGGTTTGTCGAACTCCTCCACGCCAAATCTCACCACACCGACACCCTCATCTCCGACGCGTACAAGCAGGACGACTGGGGACTTGCTGCCGACATCCATGCCTATGCCCACGCCACCCGACAGCTCCATGAGCTCTACCGCCAGCAGGACGCCCTCCGACTCCAGATCCAGGCCATGTCCGACCAACAGGGGTATGTCCAACACCGGCTCGAACGCGCCCAGGCCCCATCTCGACTCATGCACCTCCGACCCCTCACCCGCGACATTAGGAACGACGACGACGACGGCTTCACCATCCTCCCTGCTCCCCACTTCCGCAAGCATAACCGAGGTCGGTTCCGCGTCTAACGGGAGGGTGATGTCACCGCTGGCACCTGCACCAGTCAAGAGGACGACTGGGGGCATGGGTAAGTCGTGGGAACCAGCCCCTCGGAGCGATTATCGGTTCTGTCAGTACGTATCTCCTTCTGTGGCTCATGACTCTGGTCCTTGTGATTGTATGTCGTCACCTTCCCCTTCGGCCCCTTCCATTGACGTGCCTGTGACGTCTACCTACGTATGCGTGTTCTGGACGCTTCTCCCCCCTTCTATATGACGCGTTGTAAGACTAGAGGATGAAGTCATTATGACATCATCCTGGGATCGTCGTAGTAGGACTCGATTGTATTTAAAGGCGACTTCAGTGTCTTGGGACACTAAGTCGAGTCTCCTCGTCTCACAATATACTCGCTATCGTCTTCTCTTCTGGAGTGCAGCGTGAATACTGCTCCTACTCGTTTAACCGAAGTCAACACGACCTCCCCACTACTTGAGTCTAAGTGTCGCACCCTACGCCGGTGACAATCCCTCAGCTGGATGCATCATGTGTGCATCCCTCAGCTGTATGCATTGGGAGGGTTATATGTAGTAGTAGTAGTACTGTTTTGTAATCTAGTATAATACACTAATAAAAGTATTTTTTTAATTTTTATTTGTGATCATTAAGTGTGATTTGATCAAATGTTTAAATCAAGCAGTGACAAATTTTCCTGATGCAGATATGGCCTTGTATTACATATATGAAATGAACTACATGTATGTTACACATATACTTAGACCATATAAAGTTTTTCATGATTGTCGTGTGAATATATATGGCCATCCCTTGGACACCAAACCTGTGACATCTTTTGTCCCAGGTGCATGCATGCATATCTATATATGGAAATGACTTTTTTGCAGATGTAGAGTGGTTTTGGTGTTATTGAGGGCGATCCCAGCGACGACGCCCTCCGATTCGCTGTGAGCATGTCGTACCACTTGTGCTCAGTGTTCCTGCCGAGTTTCAGGGTGATCGGAGCGGGCGGAGAAGGCACGTGGTCGTCGGAATGAGGGGATGAGTCAGAGGGGAGGTTGGAGCGCACGCATCGCCACTCCGGCAGTCCAGCGGTCCGTCGCTCCGCTATGTTGGGCTTCCTGCTCTAAGTCTTCGCTGTGTACATATCCGCGCGTGCTGCCATGCCTGCGGCGCATCATCAAAATCCCTGTTCTAAGTCCTTGCTGGGTGCATATCCATGTGTGCTGCCACACCTGCAGCACATCAACGTGACCCTGTGACCTCTGATGCCAAGAGTGGGGCCAGTGGGTGGTGACAAGATCCCAATGATGTCAATAGTCCCACTTCATTCTGCCAGGCTAGCATGTTAGAATACACCTCTGAGGTGGTAATTTATTGATTTGAGGGGATGAAACACACCTGATCAAAAACTATCATTTTGAGGGTCTCCAAGAGTGACAAAAGAGTGATAATTTCAGGTTTTGCCAGCCAGCATCATGGGCAACCCAAGTTACTGGTGACCCAACTGACATGACTCAGCAATGTTGCCAAATGTTGCCATTGGTGTGATAATGTGTGACAAATTTTGCAGAAGGGGGTGAAAAGCACAGAGCATTCATAAAGGGGAAGAAAAATAAGCAAAAATCATAATATGATGGGATATTCTTTATTCTGTCAGTATGCATAATTTGAAGTTGCTGTGATGTGTTGTTGAAGCTACAGAAAATAAAAACCAATTTTTTGCAACACTGGGAACTCGATAGTATGCAGCATGGATGGATGGAGGTCACTGGTCCAGGATGGTGACACGTGCCCAGTCCCCACGGCTGCGGTCACCAGCCAAGACCCCCGACAGCGGGCTGTCAAGTTGAGAGTGCGGCGCCATCGAGTACTGTAACCGAGAGCGCTAGCAAAGACTACCGAAGCTGAGGCTTTGCCATACATTACCCTTCTATCCGTTCCTCCGTCGCCCATGAGATATCTTTCTTGTTTTTCTTGCTGACTCTGTCTCCAACACACCTACCCTTCCACTCCCGGTTTTGCATGGCTCTGACAGCCACCCCTCAATCTGCATTGCCAATCGTTCCTTCATGGGACGAGACCATCGTCCCGACTCTTAGAAAGCGTGCGTCTCGCTTTTTCCGTTTTGTTCTCTTTACACCGCTCCACATCCCATTATCAATCAGGTCTCGAGAACGAAAGTCGCGTCCTTGCCAACCGAATCTCAGCCGCCTCAATCGCCTCAATACAAGACAACTCGCCCGAATTTTCTCGATCATCGCACCCCCACAATCACTACCATCGACAGGATGCTCCTTCTACCTCCCACTCTCCACGACCAAGCGGCATTCCCAGGCCCAGCTTGCAGTCGTCGCGTCCCTCGATCTCTGACAACCGCCCAACGACGCCCACCAGAACGGGTTCACCTTTCAAGCGCACGCGAACTTTATCCCAGCCTAAACCTATGGACGTCAACATCCCCACCGCTTCACGCCCTGATGTCCCCACAACGTTGCCCAATGCTAACCGTCCCTCAGATGTCAAGCCGACACGCATCCCCATACCACGCACGCGCACGGCGAGCAGTTCCGGGCAAGCCCAAGCCCTGGGTCCGTCGCGGAGTGAAAGTCGTAACGGTGGACACAGTTCACATCACAATTTACTTTCAGACGGCCTCGTCGGCTCTGTTACGCAACAGCAGCCACTACAACATCCCCGAATGCGTGGTCCTTCCACTGACAGCACAGCGCCGCGTCCGTCTATCGACTCTGAAGATCGACCATTCGAACACTGGTATCGGGGTGAAGTCTCGCGAAATGGCGGCGTCGGTGAACTGCGCGTCGGGCGACGTATGGAGATGCTTGAGATTGCAAATTACGGGCACACGCCAAAGCGCCCAACTGACCATTGGCGGAATGGTGGCGCTGGTATGCGGCGGCGACGTGCAGGTAGTACCGATGTGCGCCTCCGTGGTAGCTTCTACATGGAGGCTGACGGCGAACATGCGAGAGTGCTCGACGAGACCCCTCCAACGGACATCGAGGATGACATGGAGTTTGAAAGCGATTTTGAACGGCCGTCCACTGAGAGCAGCATGACGCATGCTATGCGTCCTTACCCTGCTTCTTCCCTCGCTTCGCACCAGTATCCTGGCCTTGGGGCTGCTATTGATAGCCGAACGGATGGTGCGGGGGTTGGCGGCGGTGGCGGTGGCCTTCGTTCGCGGAGTGCGTCGCGTACGGCACAGCCTTCCCGGATTCCGACGCCATCGTCGTCTCGCCAACTTTCTGACCCCCCGAGGACGCCGACCCCCACCCAAACAGCTCCACCGGGCCCCGCAGAGCCCGAGTCACCAAAGACGGGCCCCCGCAAGCCCCGTCGGGACAATACAACACCTCCGTCACCCCCAAAGGTACTCGCGGTTGCACCACAGACACCGAAAAAGCGTGCGAAGAGCCCTGCAGCGATGATTCAGTCACCATCAGCGAAAAAGTCTCGATCCCGCGCGCCTCCGGTGAGCCAAGCAAAGTCCAATCGTGATGGCCCCCATAGACGGTCAGTTGGTGAATACCCGGTGCCAGTGGATGAAGACATGGCCAATGCAATCCCCACTTGGACGCAACCCGTGTCGCCCGGCGGTAACTGGGACGAGGTGCGCATGTTGCCTTGGTGTTTATGCGAGCGTGATTTGATTTTTCTTGATGGACATCCAGGTGGTTGTACCCGTGGTGGCTCGTAAGAAAGGCATGGACGAGTTTTACACCAGTGCAGATGGGAGACAGCAGAAGAGGCCTCCTTCGATGATCCCAGAACCGGTAAGAGATCTAATGCAAGTCTACACAGTCAAGGAAACAGATGTTGATATGTTTCCCCTGGGTCACGTTCTCGCTTATAAAAAAACTACATTTAAGGCGGCGGGTACTTTTGGCTACGACTACTCAAAGTACCGCCCACAACTGGAGAACGACACGGTTCAGATGACCGACATGGGTGTTCGCTACAACGCAGAAGTTGGCTCACCCACAGAGCGTAGCGTGCCCTCCGCAGGGTCACAATCTGATGTCAGAAGCGAGGCAAGAAGAGAGTCGAAGGGAGAGAGAGCTGACTCGGAGGAGCATGTACGAATGCGGATACAACCTTCTCCAGCTCCGTTCTCGCGGTACCAAGCGTCTGCAGGACCCGAGGACCACGAGAGACGATCAAGGTTACCAGCGGGCTTGACGACGGCGGACATCAAGCCACCCGCCGAGTCAGGACAGGGGCGACGCGTGGATAGTGAGGAAGAACAAGTTGGCGCAGGTTGCTGCAAGTGCGTTATCATGTGATCGCAAAGGCGGTCGTAGGGAGAGGCCGATTCCCAAGGAGAGGACAGTTGCCCCCATCGACCGGCAATTGACTTGGTCTCGCCTCCGGTTCTGGGCGCCTACACCCCAAACTGGCTTGTCTCGGCCTTTGCACCAGCCCGTCCCCCACTCCCGCGCTTGTTGATTCTGTCATTCAGTTAGCTCGTATGCTCCGATGCTTTACTACTTGGTTCGCCATGCACCCGGTTGGTGTGGCCGCCATGCCATTTTGTTTTCGTATCACCCATTGCCACGTGTAGTTGGGATCATCCTCTACAAATTCCAAAACCAAGCGGCGCTCATGGTACCGATCGATCACCATCGGGATCATGATCCATTCCTCCCTCTCTCTACACTCCTTTTTTAAATCCTCTTTATGACTTTTCTCTTCTCTGTCTTGTCTGGATTTTTTGGTCTCGTATATCTAGTACTTGTGGGTTGGACACATGCATACCCTAACTCCCGCTATTCCCTGAACGCCACGGATGCAATCAAGTAGAGTAGAGTGGTATGAAACCGGCTTTAAACCGCACGAGTTTGTTTGAGTGCCTCGTTCTCTCTGGCCAGGGTAACATGTCGGGAGGGATGTCGCCGCCTGTCAGTCGGTCGCATAGACGGGCCGTGCTGTGTGGATGCTGTAATCAGTCCGGCATGGGCTGTGGCCGGCAACTATCCCTTGACGCTTGTACACAACATGTGAGCACAACGATCTAGATCAAAATGTTCTCAAATGCTTCAACCACTGGTGTTTTACCTCGAACACGGGCAGTACCCGGTTCCTGATTGCAATCCGCATGTGCACTCTCGCCCAAATGCAGTGGAAAACACGACACCGTTACCACCTCGTCGTCACGCTTTCAATTGCTACTCCAAGCCTACCCTCCAGACTCTCATGGCGTTAAGCCCTCCCTTGATCTTATATAGCTACAGGCACATGGCCCTCCCTTCTCCCCGGAATTCTTCATAGTATATTCTTTCTATCTTACTTTAATAAGCTCCTCCACCCATGCAGTCCTCTCGCGGACCACCTCCGCACGGAACAACCCCCTCCCCCCCTACCGACCGCCCGCATAGTAATACCCATTCCGCCATTCCCGGTTCCTTTCATACTCCTGAATCAGTGCCGCCGCCCTCCTCGCCGCCGTTCTTCACCATGAATCCACTCACGGATCATCGTCTGACGGGGTCCATGATGCCGTACCATCCTGTAGATCATCAACACGCGCTCCCAAGGTATGCACATATTCGGTGCCCGTCTGTCCAACACCGCCGCTTTTAACCTCTGGTGGTTTTCCGTTCCTTGTCTCACAATGCCGTCTTTAGCACATCCGCCTACCAGGATACCATTTCGTGGCAGTACGCCGCATGGGATGCCCCCGTGCTGGACCCAGCTACTTCTTCCGAGCACCCGTCTTCGACCTCATTGCACACTCTCGGCGGCATGGTCTCTCCAAGCCACGAGGGCACATTTGCGCCTCCGTTGCCTCCCCCTCGAGCAGCGGTACTTCCTCGCAACCCCTTTCTCGGCATCGCTCATCCGTAAGTGCTGCTGCTCAATCCTCACCCTTACCTTTCACTTCTCACCGTGATCGCCCTTGTTTACATCCATGCGTTCCACGTTCCAACAGGTCTCCTTCTCGTCGCTTCCCCGCCCCGCCGCCCGCAAATTCAACGGGTGATGCACGCGAGACCTTGCCATATGGCAGTGTTGATGTAAGCGCCTCCTCCACCCCAGCCACTTCGCCTCCCCACTTGTCGCAGGGGGTGGCCAACCCTTCCACCATGCAGCCATTCGCTCCTTCGCCGGATATCTGGCAGCCTTCTCGTAACACCGGCGTTAATGTCTGTCCCAGCCCAGTTGCGACGACTGCTGCCCTTGGAAGCCTCGTGACGTCTTCCCTGGGTGAAAATTTAAAAGGGAAGGTAATACAGCGCCGTTCACCCACCGAATCGACGCGTGGCAGTGCACGATATGACCCTTTGGGCAAACAGGCTCGCGCTACCTCACGTCCTACCGCTGTTACTTCTGCTACTGCTGCCGCCACCACCAGTGGTGCCACTGGATCGGAACAGTTGACAGACGAAGGGGAGGAGCGCGACTCGGATGGCAGCGTGCGCGACGTGCGGGACAAGAAGCGCAGGTACGCCAAAACGTTTCGGGACATAGAAAAGCTGCTTTTCGAGAAGCTGCGCCATCGTCTGTTCCCACAAGATCCCCACGCAAAGCGTAGCGAGTGCCTGGAACGAGGTACGTATGACCTAGCCAACCTTATGCCACTATAACTCTAATCGATGGCTTTTTGCAACTCTGTGCAGCGATAGAGAGCGTCGATGAGCTTTTGCATCTCCGAGAGAGCGAGGCGCGGCACCATAAGGAGATAGAAGATCTCAGGCAGCAGCTCGCTGATGCTGAACGCAGGATCGAACGCTTGTATCGTGAACTGAACGGAAGATCGCTTACAATGGGAAGCCGAGCTGATTAAATCCACCCATCCACATATTGATAAGTCGGTGTCTTTATTTATTGCTTGCTTCGTGTGTTTAGTCGCGATACCCATTCTCGAAGTTGTTTTATTTTTCTCCTCGCAGACATCTACTGTATCGTTAGCTCAAACAACCCCAGCTACCAGTCTGTCATACTAGAGTCAGCATTCTGTATGCATCAATTTTCCACACATGGATTTTCCTCGCGCCCCGCGTGTACCACACCATTCTATTTTGTATACCCCTAATGTCTTGGTCGATGTATAATTCTAGAATTTTCCCGAACTCCGTGTTATTGCAGTGCGGAACGACGTCGACCAACTCTGAAACACTTTTGCATCCATAGCGTTCCTGGCGAAGGCACCGAGTAGGCTAAACAATTGTTTTAGCCCAGCACGTGGCTGCCAGTGTCACGTTGCAGTAGGATCAATGTGTGGTTGTACTTTGAAAGAGCAGTGCTCGGCAGCATTGATTGCCTATGCAGTGGAAGAGTTTTGATGATGAGGACAGGAGAAATCCCCATTTCACATGCACCCAGCAAGTGCGATTGCAATGGTAACTGTATAATTGATTACGGCAACCGAAGTGTCGATACCAAGGCCGATACCGTGCGCGGAGAGGCGAGTCGAGTGGAAACACCTTTCAAGTACTGTACGGCAAAGTCATCAATTGAAATGCCCGCCTGATTGGGCCTAGTCTATTGTGACAGGATTGTGACATGACGGCGTCACCTGTGCGTTTCAACCTTGGACTTTGACAGCGTTCAGCCAACAGCCAACATGATGATCACAGTAATATATTTACTGATCAAATTCATATTACAGTATTCATCGAGCCACCTAGGCGTGAGTGATAACACTGTACGGCGCCGAGGACATGTCTGACCGCTTTATCCCGACACAGAGGCGCTCTCTTAACAAGACGGTGTAAGTAATCAAGCACAGCAAAAAGGCGCCAGCCAATCGAAGACAATTCAGGACCAAATAGACGCGTTTTGCGCGCTGATGAACTTGTCTTTAGTTCGCGTATCATAATGATGACGCCACAGGGAGGTCACCAAAACGCACCTCCCTTCTAGACTCTAGAGTGCGTGACTTGCTAGGGACCCATGCCCCTTCAAGGCGGTGCGATGAACTGCGAGGATGATGAAACAGTGATGTACTGGAGCACACTTGTCTCAAGAGCTCGGGCTCAAACTTGCCAAGTGCCCAAACCAACAGTCGTAAATCATAAATACAGTACAGTAAGCACTGTAGTAGAGATATTGGATCTGTCAGCATAGTCAATTCAGAGCGTTCCCTGGAAACCGTGTCAATTACTTTGAGATCAATCTAGTAAGCAAAGGTCTACAGTTCATTTTGTGAGCAAACATGTCAAGAAACCCACCGACGCTCTCACCTGGTGGACACGCCATCCGCAGCATGGCAACGTAGTTGTCACTAGTAATGTCAACGAAGAGCCTGGTGTGGAACACAAAAACCTTCTTGTAATCTCGGACTTACAGGGACGATCTTGCAACCTCTGGATGGGGGCAATGGTTACGATGGCGCGACAGCGACATGCCGGGAGCGAAAGCTTCGTTTGATCGAGAGAATCTGTCTGTACTGTATCAAGTTGAAAGGTGTGCATTGATGCACATTTCGGGCTTATCGGTCCACTAGGGGTGTTCAGGGTCCTCTCTCATTTTTGGCCACTACAGCCATTTACAACTGAACTGTACTGTCCGATACTCGCCGCCGCCATCACCTGACATCAAACACAAGCACCGATACCGATGGCTGAGTTCATCGATGGTCGTGTATCAGTTAAACAATGTAGGCATGCCGTCACGGCCCTGATGGAATACGCTGTCAAGCAGCAAGAAAAACGCGAGGAGAACGAACTGCTTCCCGGAAAGGAGGAGAATATCTGGCTTCAGATTGCGGTAAAGGTGATTCACGGAGAAGCCAAGCTGAAGCCCCATAAAATGTACGTCAAAACCCCTCGATTTCGCTGCCTATTTCATTGAGGTTTATGACTTACATGGACTGATAGCCCTATAAAATATCCTCTGGTCGACCCTCGTACATCTGCTATTTGCCTCATCACCAAAGATCCGCAGCGAGAATACAAAGATCTCCTCGAAGAGGCGGGCGTCCGGTTTATCAATCGCGTTGTTGGCATTGAGAAACTCAAGGGAAAGTTCAAATCGTTTGAGGCCCGGCGTGCCTTACTCCGCGAAAATGCGCTCTTCCTTGCAGACGAGCGTGTCATCCCTCTCCTCCCACGTCTACTCGGAAAGATATTTTTCACCGCAAAAAAGTTCGTGTCGTTACGTTCAGTAGCGAACTGGTGAAAAAACTCACGACTGGACGCGAACGGATGATCTACCGTACAGACAGCCCATCCCTGTATGCCTCAAGCGCAAGGATCTCAAAGGAGAACTAGAGCGCGCCATTTTTTCCACCTACATGCACCAAAACCGCGGGACCTGCACGTGCGTGCCTCACTTTGAATTCATCTGTGAATCATTTGAAGGACTGACCAATATTTCGGTCTTACGCAGCTCCGTCAAGTTCGGTACCCTCTCCCAATCACCGGCTCAGGTTCTAGCGAACCTTGAGACCGCGCTCCCCGCCATCATCGCCGTCGTCCGTGGTGGCTGGGACAATGTGCAGAGCCTCAATATCAAGTCTACGAAAAGCCTTTCTCTACCTATCTGGTCGTGTAAACTTGGTACCGGAGAAGGCGCACGATGGCATGGCTTGACCCCGAAGATGGAGCAAGCGAAGAGGATGATGAGAAAGTAATGCCGGAAGTTTCAATTGACGCGAAAGTGGGCAAGGCCAATACGCATCCTCCTGATCGAGGGAAGAAACCAATTGCAGCTTAAGCCACAGTACTTAGGCTACCTTGTCTGTCTTGGACATCGATTGTATGTAGAAAGGAGACTTGGTAAAGAAGAGCATGAGGCACGGTCACACCACACGAAACGTAGCGGGTTTTCACATTCCAATTGGTGGAGAGCGGAAGGTAAACAAGAATTGCTTCCGGTCGGCGCTTCACAAGCTTCACCGTTATTGACGCCCACGCAGCCACTGACAGTACTGACACCGGAATCCTGTACAGTACATGCTTTGTCAGCCGCAGCCACAACCCTACCACCGAACATCAGATCATCAGAACTCGAAGCCATGCCGACACCCCATACAGTATTTACCTCACGGGCTGCTTTTCTCGACGTTAGCATCTATTCAGAGAGTTTATCGTACAAGAAACGAGATGACAATGCAGTAAATCATGCCAACAGACGGTAACAACGGAATAATGCTGGCTATTCTCTATTTCTCTGCAGACCTTTTCCTTCTCCTGGTAATGAGTATTGTATCCATTTCCGTATACAGGTCAACAAGTAGCCCGAGCTGACTACATTCAGTATAATCCCACTACTTGCGACGTTGTCACCCACTCGGACCCGAACAGCAAACCAAGAGTCATTTTGCGTCGACAGGGTAACGAATCACTAACGATGACGTCCCTCTAGTAGCAATTTTTCCTTGCGACAGCCAATGTGCTGCTTCGTCGTCGTCCCCGACTACCCGACCGACCAACCCGAACCGACAAAGTTTGTGCTGACATGTCACATCTGTGCCCCTCTGCACTGGCAGCACTGCCCATGGCAAGTTACGGCAAGATGTCGGGTCGCACGGGAATGATAAATAAAACCGATTGCATCAATGCCACCCATGCGATCGGATGCTACACTAGTGTACTGCACTGTATCCGCGGCGGTGCTGACCCCCAATCTATTGTGTTTTCCTTCATGGCCCTTCGCGCTTCGAGGCCTCCAATGGCCCCACGAGGCTTTATATATGCCACGCATAAGTCAGATGGAGTATTTCATGTTCTTCCGACGCTGCTCCGCTCCGCGGTTACTTTAGAGCACGTGATCGAGGAGATCGAACTTAAGGGGCCAAATATCATAAAGTGCATGGCCATCAACCTCAGCAGTTCATGGCTCTACGACAACGTACTCAAGAACGTGTTTTCAATCATGAGTGATGATGCTGTTGGTCGACATCGGGGTATAATGACCCAGGAAGTTCCCCAGGACCAAACCTATATTTCTCTGGAATGAACGTACACTGAGGACAAGTACCTGAGCTTCTATGATTCTATTTCCGAGTCAACTGCGCAATCTCGCACCAACGGCAAAGTATACCCGCTCCACTGTCTCCTTGTAATCAGTCGCCGCTTGTACATTCGCCTGAGTTTATTCTCTCCAGCTCCATATAGAACCCCCAACCTCACTCCCACGGCCAGCTCCGAAGCTTACACTAACTCGCACGAAGGTCAGTCCAACGAAAAATTCACTTCCAAGTCCGATCCATGAACACAGGATCATCAAGGGAAGACTTTGCCGTCTGATAACAGAAATGGAAGTGGCGGACCACACACAATTGACAACTGTACGGTATCGTACAGTATGACTTCTTCGAACGCCGGCATCGACGATGAGTCCAGTTCTTTTTTTTTTTTTGGCGCTTGGAGCTCATGCATTTAAAACTCTGAATCGACTCCAATACCATGCTAAATCAGAGCAGCTCCGTCACGAGATCGTGCAGGTGGACATCCCCCCAGCCAACCTGTTCAAGTTTAACCATTGCCATTAGCACCAGCAGGTCGGGCGATACAGCATATTATAATCGAAACCCAATCATTGCAATCACGCTATCCGGAGCCTTTGATGCGTGATGCCACGGCGTGAAGAAATTGATGGGCGGACGGACTAACTGCCTGCCATCCTGGAGTACAGTATCATGAACATGATGTTTCAAAAAAAGAAGGTGGTTGTACATTACTAGTGTACTATCAGGCTGACTTACTGCACCGAATCTTTTTGCTCGGCGGGCACAAATGACCGTCTCCTCGGAATCCGCGTCTCTCGAGAGATTCTTCACATGTTGGACGTGAAGCTTGCGTGAAGTCCTCCCGGTGCTTCTGTATTACTAGGAACCGTACCTAGCACAGTACTTCAAGTTTGCAACGCTCCCGTTCAGTTCGAAAGCATCTTCCAAAAGTCCGTGAATCTCCCGCCTCCCCCCGAATAGACCGTGAGCCGGTCATCGGATCTGCGTTCATGTCCGTTCGTCTGTCCGGAGTGTGGTGCCCGGCCTGTTAACTCGACTTGTCATCGATTTCCCGATCCCACCGTATCGTACAGGGTTCTAGCCACGCGATCGACACGTTTGTTGCCGCCGCAGTTATACCCTTACGTATGGTTTCAACCCGTGTTATGTGTAACCTTAACCATGTCAGGTGAGTTCCTCTCTCATGCGAGCGACACACGACCGACCGTAACGGGCTTTCGCGCGTTCTCGTCGGAGAGGTCAGACCTACTGTATGGTGCCGCGGTGGCGATGCGTACTGGCGACAATACCACGACTCTATCATGTATGCCTCATCCCATAGAGTTTCATGAATGCTCCCCGAGGCATTCTTCTACGGGTGACGCGCGCTCAAACCCCCATTTCCACCTCCCGATATTCCCGCGGTACTATGATAGCATCGACTCGGCCTTCGGGATAAACGCTCGTCATGTCAATGTGCCGTCATTTTGATCTTACCTACAACCTGCCATCGATGACTCGTAACCTACCGCTAAAGAAGCATCATATTGGGCATCTCGTTTGGCGCCCACCGACACAAGGGCCACGCCTCGCATCTGCCGAGTCTCAAAATCGATTCATTTAACGAATTGGGCATGAACCATGACATGCATCAAGAGTCATCTTTGAATGGACCTCACCCAGGCCCCAGATGACTCAGGTTGTGATCAGCCACCTTCCAAGACAGGCTGGACTTCTAAGATCAAAATTAACAGATCCTATACAAAAATAGGAGGATACGGGATCACGGGAGTGTTCGGTGAGAGAATAGCGTATGGTGAATAGATAGGGTAGTTCGATATGCAGGGAGAATAATAAAAGATGTAACTCTAGGTAGGATTTGCACAAGCTTGCAAGCATTAAGATGGCTCAGATGATAGAGAGAAATGTCTAGGAAGTTAATTCGCGTACGTGCAAATGAGAACCCGCTGCGGCGCATGCGCCGAAATGCTAACAGTAAACGTTAGGCCTGGGAACCGCCAAGTATTTTTAAACCGGAACCGACGAATGGAAACTGAGCCATGAGGCAAATGTTCATGATCGTAGGCGGTGGTGATGAAAATGGAGTGGCGCTGGCGGACCAGCGAAGGTGGGTTTCCCTCCTCC
Source organism: Russula vinacea (assembly GCA_022376525.1). Classification (NCBI taxonomy): domain Eukaryota; kingdom Fungi; phylum Basidiomycota; class Agaricomycetes; order Russulales; family Russulaceae; genus Russula; species Russula vinacea. Next base: position 97,942 of record WTXL01000096.1, on the reverse strand, counting down.
CTTTCCCCAAAGATTAGAAAAACACCGCGCCATGGCTACTTGCGCTGGCGCGGATAGTAGTTTGTGACGAAGTCTGCGTCTGGGTAGTAGAGGGCTTTCCGGATGATGGGGAGGGATCCTTGAGGGTCCTATTGGAAGCAGTCAACTGCATGGCGGCGGCGGCGGCGGCGGTGGTGGTGTGGTAGGAGTGGTGGCGGTTGTGGTGGTTGTGGTGGTTGTAATTTAGTGGTAGTGGCTTAGACGAACGGAGAAAGGGAGGAACCAGTAGGGTGCACGACTGACTGGGCAGGAGCAGACGGTGGCGGGAAGGGACAATGGGGGAGAGAGTTGGCGTGAAAAGCGGGTGGCTTTATAGTGTGAACGCAGGGGACGGGAAATGATGACTGGGCGTTTACTAGCTGTAAGCTTTAAGACATGTCATAGTGGCATCGCCTTGCCTTGCCGGCACACAGAGGAAACAGCCAAGTTTTAGGTACGTGCCGTTTAGAATTGCTCATCAAATGAGCTGAGCGCGGACGGAAGCGGCGTGACTGGTGGTGGGCTCTCGGATGGACTCGAATCGGACTCGGAGGAGTGCAAGTGGATCAACTTCTTTTTCAGGACCCAGGCACATACCAACAGTCCCCACTTCAAAGGGTGTTGTTGAGCGAGAACGAGGCAGGCAAGATCCGGGACGGTCGGAATGGGGCAGTCTCTACTTGTTGCATCAGCCGCACAATCAGCCGCCAAAACGGTCATCGCGCGGGGGTCCGTCGTTCGAATTTAAAGTTTTCCACAGGCAACCGAGAGGTGCGCGAACCTTCCCTTCGGTGTGTGCCCAACGTGAATGATATAGGGTGGATACCGTACGGTTATGGAACATTCGTTCGTCCTTTCGGCAGCGCCGCGTCTCATCCTCAAGTGTTTAGCGTGGCGTAAAAAAAAATCTTTTCACACGGCAGCGCCTTGTCCTCGTTGCAAAATGAGACAGTTACTAGGCCCAACGGGCTTTTGGCCAAAAAAAAAATTCACCCCGACTTGCAGTACTTTTACGCTCACGTACTAGCGCGACCAACTAGATCGCCGCACAGCACCTATAACACGTTGCGTACGGTAGTGAGAGTCCAGAAACCAGAAGCGATATGAGATGAGCAAAACAAAAAAAAACTTAACACAAATCGGTGATAGCGTGAACTGAAGCAGGCAGGGCCGCAGGGCTCGACCTTGGCAGGCCCTAACCATCGGGTATTTCCTTTCGGTTATTTTAAGCCGAAACAAGCCCTTTTCTTTTTGCCGGTCAACGTTTAACCGGCCCAGCTTGGCCAAGGTCCAGACCCGGGTGCCTACAATACCAGTTCAACAATAAAAGCGCCCGGGATTCATCGATTCATCTCTCGGAAAACGAATGTTTGCAACGTTTTGCTTCAAGTGACATGAAGTGAAAAATGATGAACTCAAAAGCTAGGCGATCAGGCGCATGGTGCATTGACAGTAAAATTGACCGTGGCGCGCCGCCTTACGACGCACATCACACAGATTTTTTCTGACCCTTTTGGCGAAACACTGTTGTACAACGGGTGCAGAAGACTAATACCACCGACGAAACGACTAGATTACTTCAATGACAATCTTTCCACTTCCAGCCGGGCATTCAAGTTAGCATACATAGTTTAATTGGTTTCGATAGACGTACATGTTTTGATCTGCCTCCATGACTCGCGTGGCTTCTCTGATTTCCGTCCAAGGGTAGACCTAAGACATGATGCATGACGATCAAAATAATCCTTTCTCAACTTTTTGCCGCACCTTGTGAACGTATGTCCGTATAGGTCCATTTCCTTCACTCCCGGTGATGGAACCCAGTAGCTCGCCAAATCTAAGCGACCATATTAACGTTGGATACCATCAAATGGAGACAGGAAAGAATCACGGACCTCCTGAAAACCTCTGCCTTGTATTCCTTTGACTGTGAGCGCAGAGTGGAGCCCTGAATACGGAGGCGCTTCAACAAGATTGGACGGAGGTCCAGACTTGCTACTTCTGACCCTAAAGTCCGCGTTTTGGATTTTCGTCAGTACCACGCTGCATGGTGTCCGTGTGTGTGAAATGTAGACAAACCGCTCATGAGGGCGAGCATCGTCATACGGCCATCCACTCCCAGTGCATCCAGGTTGCGACTGAAATGCGACTGTCCGACCATATCAATGATCAAGTCGATGCCCTTCCCGCCCGTCGCGGCATTCGTAACGTCCACAAAATTCTCTTTCTTGTAATTCGCAGCATGAGTGGCACCGGCCGGGAGGGACAAAAGCCAATTGAGCTTGTCCGGGGTCGATGCCGTGGCGGTCACGGTTCGCCTGAGATAACAGAGCGAATATAAGAAGGCCATGATGTACGAGAGAGGCGGCCAACATACGCTCCGTAGAAACGCGCGAGTTGAATCGCAGCAATCCCTACGCCCGAAGCCGCCGCATGGATAAGCACATCATCTCCGGATTTGATATCGCCAACTAGAACAAGTGACTGAAAAGCTGTCCGTGTGGTACGAGTGGGGTATGTCAGGCCAATAGGAGGGCGGAGTTACTGTAATACTCGCCTGTGATGAAAGCCTCTGGGATGCTCGCTGCCTCCACCCAAGACAGTTGCGGCGGCTTGCGAAGGATCTGCGTTTCCGGTACAGTAATAAATTCTGCATAGGCGCCCTAGGGGCCAAAAAAAGACTGGTTTAAGCTTGGCTGGCTTCCACCGTAACGTAGCGCCGACTCACTCCCGATGCCAGGCCCAAGACTTGGTCACCAATCATCCATGTGGCCGACGTGTCGGGGCCCAGCGCTGTAATATGTCCAGCGAATTCCACGCCGAGAATCTCTGACGCGCCCGGAGGAGTAGGGTAGAGACCCTGGCGTTGCGAAACATCCATGCGATTTAATGCAAAGGCCGTGATCTGACGTGATTTGCGCATTATGACGCGAGAGGCGCGTATGGCTCGCAGTACGTACCTTGACCTGCACCTCCTGAGACTTGACCACGGGTGTGGCCGTCTCACCAATGTACAGATTATCGACAGGACCCTTTCCATCTTTGATGAGAATTGCTCTCATTTTCTCTGTGAGATGATGGTGATGATAGAGGAGATAATGGCGTGAAAAAATGGCGTGAAATTGACTATTTGCATCTGATTTCTCCACCCCCGAATCTCCCCGAATCTGGCCAGACTTTGCTCTTTTGCCCACTAAAAGCGGATTCATGATTACGGATCGATACGGATCACTTTGGTTCTTTTGACATAATAGAATTTATGGGGATAAGATGAATAAAGCGCAGGAACATAGTATGGTGCGGTTGACTGGCGAAAGGACATCAACGTAACACCCCGGTCTTCCAGATGAGTACAGTTCACGTCACAGCGAGGCGCGTTCCGTTGACCGCTCCACAATATAATGGCTGTTCCCCGTCTAATATTCTGTACAGCCTACGAAGGATGGGCAGTGGCCACCAATGTAGTAATACACGTGGCCGAGATGACCTGGGCGTCTGCCAGTGCCCCGAATGGACAGGAGCGACGGACGGCGAGACAGTTAAATCTGTTCCGATCGGAAGGATCGGAGGTAAGGTGCCGCGATGAAAACATAGGAGTTTTGGAGGCGGTACCGATCAAGTTAGCGGCACTCCGTGAGAGCTCGCAAGATGGTATTTGGTTATAGAGGCGCCCTCCGGGGTTCTACGATTGATGACTTACAGTAACAAAGCCACATGACGGTATGGGGCGCGGCGCAAAAACCAGCGACTTTAGCCCCCGATCCGAAGGAGCGGAAAGGGCCATATCATGGTCGGAGTCAAACCAGTTCCAGACGGTGATTTTTCGACAAAAAGCGATAGAAATGATTGTAATACCCGGTAAGCAGCCGTGAAGCGGTTCGCGACATAGTCGTCGAGCCAAGTTTGAACTTTGGTTTTACCAATCGAGAGTTTTGGCGTTGTTGACAGCGACTGTGAAACCAAGTGTTAAACAGTATCCAGCGACAAGATGTTGGAGTCCTACAGGAGAGGATACAGGATCAAAGGACATTCGACAAAGCAAGATCGTATGGACATCATGAATGGGTTGCCAGTGTAACCGTATGACGCTACGGTACAATGTCAGTGGTTGGAGGGAGAAGGGAAATGGTCAGGTCCAGGTTGTCATTTTGATTTGAAACCTGCTAGGTTGACTCTGTCTCTCCAGTTGAGCCATAGCCACAGTGACTACCACACTGCGGGGCCAGCCAAGGAGAGTTCTCCAACGAGACGCGTGGACTTTGCGGTGCCAGTCGTTAGCCAGAGCCTTTGTCCGACCCATACGGCTGCATACAGTGTTGCCAGAGACGGAATTCGTCATATTACAGGCGTTGGAGTGGCGGCTCGGACCAGCCCGGACCTGGCAACGCTGATGGAGTGGCACATGGACTTCTTACGACGTATCAACACAAAAATTTGCTTAGCTGAATTTCAAAATTGCCAAGTGACAAGAACCGCGAAGAGGGTGGAGAAGCTGTATATTTTCCACGATGGCATGGTACTCCTACGAGTACCCACCCTATCTAATCAATGGCAACGACACAGCCCCCTCCCTGAAGCTCATACATCATTAGCGTACTGAGACAAAATCAAAAAAGGCATAAGGTAAATGAGTGCAGTAAGGAGCAGCATGCTTCTTGATTCTATGCAAAAAGGGGTGAGGACACGATTATGAAACTTTTGTAAGTATGGAACAATGGCAAACGCAGCTGGAGAGAGCAGGATGGTCGAAGCGAATCATGTATAACTGTGATGAGGCTCTTAGCACTGGGACGGGGTAACGAGGAGGGTCAGTTGATGCGTACCTGTATGTGTATGCCCGTTATGACAGTGTGACCATGCCCGTCTGCTCGCGTATATCAGCCGTCCTTTTCCGACCGTAGCGAACCATTCTTTCGCGCGAACGGCACGACGCTCCATGTCTTCCGCACCCCTCACCTCGCGTGAACGCTCTTCCGTTGCAACCCGAAGGCGTTCCTTCAGATCCCACGCCGCAAGCCGTAGCACCTTACGAGTCTCACGTGCGACCCGAGCGGCCTGGGCATCTACGAACAGTGGTTCTTCCTGTGTTCCTAATTCGGGCTTGATGAGGCTATTCCGAATACGCCTACCGACCGTGCGTGGGACGGAGCTCGGCAACTCGAGGACAAAGTAAGCGGTCGCGCCCATGACAATTGCACCGAATGCTGGCGCGGCCCAGCTACGTGCATTCTCATGCGAAAGCACATCCGCAATGCGCACAGCACTCTCCACAAATGCCCTGATGCCGATGGCCTGACCGCCGATCATGGTGACCACTCCGATACCGACAGACATGATGCTGAGTGCGCTCGGCCCGCTCTCGTCCTCGCTGTTCTCCTTGCCGTCGCCACAATAAACCCAGAAATGATGCGGGACGTCCAATAGGTCGAAAAACGTTGGTTGGATCATTTCCGGGCGTGTGGCCAGGCCGATGCCTAGGCCGAGCATACCACCTGCGACAACAATGCTATCCTGGCGAATTTTTCGCTTGCCATTACGCATACGATGGGTGCTGAACATGGCCTCGGGCATGAAGACGCGACGAGAGCGCTCGACGCCAGCTGGAAGATGCTCCTCACAATAGCGAGAACCTGCTGAACGCCCGCAGTTGCTATGATACGCGCCTCGTCTTCTGCGTCCTTGACAGCCATGTCAAGGCTCGCAAGGAGTGCCCTGCGTACGTCTCGTGCGTAATCCCATATGTTGAGCAGACCAGGGTACGAAGGAATTTGCACCGATGACGACTCTACTCCAGGAAGGCCCTCGGCGACCCGGTCCAACGCATCCGTAAGCATGCGCTTCGTCTTGCTAGTTGCAGAGAGAGTTCCCTGTTCCTCCACTGCCTCCAATGCGTCTTCAACTACTTGGCGACTGCTTTTCATCCTCTCCAGTACAGGAAGAGCGGTATCGAGATCACCCTTGGCGCGCACGATATCTCCTGAGCGACAATGGCATTTGCACCCACAAGGAGCTCAATGTCCGAGAGTAAGTTGGAAAGATATGTCGACGCGGGATTAAGTTTGGATTTGGCACGCTTGCCCAATACGAAAGACCGCAAAGAAGCTTCAAGATCCTCGAACGAAGGGTCGTCCTTGCTCACGAGGGAGTCGACGAAGTGCACTAGGTCGTTTGCATCATCATACGAGCGCGGACTGACTTCTCTGATTTGGTCTAGCACCAACCGTCGGCACTTCTCTTTGTCTTTGATCTGATCAAACTTGTTGACCACAATGAAAAGGTATGCTTTCTCGTTGCTCGCATTCCTGAGGAAGCTCCTGGCGGACTCCGTGAGGTGATTCTCCGCGGAAACGACGAAGACGACAATGTCAATCTCTTCCTGCCGGGAAAACAGCGCCGTGGTTTTAAAGCTGTCACGATTGAGGCCAGGAGCATCTATGAGGGAGATGTCTACGACACCGTTGTTTAGAAGGGATTGGCTGAGCGGTCGCGAATCATGGAGATAGAGCTTGAGTAACCCCAGTGAGTTTTTCTCGCTGTCCATGATGCTTTGTAGATCGTCGAGACTGGCGCGCTGATAAGTTGACTCATCATCGATTTTGTAGGTAGCTGGATCCTTGACGACGTGCACTTCTTCCACGTTGCCATTCTCCGAAAAGTCGTGCACTTCGCAAAATGCTGCTGTGCAGGGCTGCTGGTCGATCGGCATAACCTCACGCCTGAGGAGAGCATTGACGAAGGTCGATTTGCCAGCATTTACGTCTCCTGTGACGAGGACTTTGGATGACATATCTTCTACGCGGACGCGTAGCCTATCGATATGTTGAGCCGAGACGGCCATGCGTTCATCCACGAGGTTGGCAATCGAGACTTTCTCGAGTTGGGAGACCAGAGCTCCGGCTCCCACCGACGAACCAGGAGAACCAAGGTTGAGATCAAGGCGAAGGACTTGGAAGTGTGAGAGTTCAGAGTCGGGGGTGGAGCGCTCGTTGGCATCGGAAGTCGATGGAGAATCGTGGCTGTCATTCTCTCGAGCATCCAAAATCGAGGCAAGGGTGAGCGAGCGGGTGACACTTCTTTCGAGAGTTATGTCGGTCTCTGAGGATGGATCGTCCGCAAAGGAAAGATAATGCCGAAAGCCGCGGAGTTTTGGGGAGGACTCGACACGCAGCCTGGGATAGCGAATTGTCCAAGAGTCTTTGTTAAAGACTCGAATATCAGATATAAGCGACTTTACGGCACCAAGACCGCCGAGTAAACTTTAGGAATATGGGTCATGCACTGCCGGAGGCGCAGATACGATAGGATACGCACCGGTCTTTCTGCTCAACATATGCCTCCTGCGCAGCACAAAGAGTGGGAGATACGTCTTCTGTCGCGGCCATGTTGAGCGCAACGCACGTCGGCGATGTGCTTTGTTCTGGTGTGGATGGAATGGAGGTGATTTAGTTTGTCGTCGGTGTTGGTGGCAAAGTGAGGCGTCATAATCAACACAAACACATTCAAATAACCAAGGAACATTACATAATCATATCTAATCACGGATAACCATCCGTCGAGTTGACATATTCACCCGCAGTCACAACCTCGTATTTGCAGGAAAGTCCAGAGACGCAGCTAGGCAGCGCCTAGGTCACTTCGTCAGAATATTAATACCCCAGCGCCTCGGCTCGAGTGGCACATTGTAATCTAGGAGCGATTTATACCGCGGTGCACGGTAGACCAGAATACATCGTCTTTGCATGTGATTCAGAGCATGTACAACCCAGAATTACAGTAAAACGTACTTATCCAGCGTGCAAATTGATCGCCGAGACTACAAAGTGATAATATGAGAGGATTACAGAAATAAAAATCAAATACTCACTTGACGACAAGTGATTCGAAGTGAACCAGGAATTGAAACCACTGATCCACTTGTCGGGTATATATTCAGAACCTGTAAGGCATTTTGTTGCCACAAAATCGTAAAGCACTGCAATGACCATCAGCACTCCGCTGGAGGCTCAGGCCGAGAAAAGGACCTCGTAGCTGGCAGCGTTCCTCGATTAGTCCAGTGGCTATTTATCTCATCAATTCACGTACTCGATGTGGGAGCTGATGTCAATTGTGCAGTCATCAACTATGCCCGTTTGAGGTGGATAATACTGTATTAATACAGCAAGCGCATGATTGCCGCTGGCTTTGTTATCTGTTTAAGTCAGTACAGTACAGTACGTTATAAAACCGAATAACAGACATTTATCAGGACCAACCTTATCAGCAAAGAAATCCTCTGGCAAGTCCAGTGCGAGTGCGACAAAGGAAACAGAGACTGTCCGAGGCGTAGGGCCGCGTGAATGTTGCATCAAGGTGTCTTCCGTTCAGTCTGTAGAAGAAAAGTAATCAGGAAAGGCGACTTACTAATATTCGAGTACTGCGTGGCAGAAACCGGGGACTGGTGTTGTCAGGCCAAACGTTTTCGCCTGCCATGGAACCGTCAGACCGAACGTTGCCCGAGCCAGGGTCCTCCCACCCCAGGTCAAAGCCCTCGTGGAGGTCCCTGAGATTCTCCAGGTCAGTGTTTTCACCAAGTAGCGCGGTGTACCCCGTGAAGTTGCTCTTATGAATGTCCAGCTGGAAAAATCACATCATCGTCATATCGTAGTAGTCGGTGTTAACAGATGAGCCACTTCGAGGGGGCATTGGTACCTCCAGTTTGTCAACACTGAGAGCGCGAAGAAATTATGGGCTGCGGTGAGCACGCCCGATATGGCCGACTGTAGTATGCCATGCCCTGTGACTGGGGTGATTTGCGGGTCAAAGACGGTTACACAGAGTCAGAGCAGTACGGACTGTAGAACAGGCCAACATTTATTGATGCGTCACGGATCTGAACTGCAATTCGCACCCCTTAGGTCGCTATGGTTGTCTTGGTGAGTGTCTCGTATGTCGTTCAAAATAGCCATTTTGAGGCGTTTCTACCTACTATTTCGACGGATTTTTTGGTGTTGAATTCAAAACATCGTATCGAAACACCTCGAAACGGCTGCTTTGATAGAAGAAAACAGCTCACATCACTGGAATCTCATCAAAGGTACCGTCTGTTTCTTTATCTCCTAAGAGTAGAGACGTTGTCACCTGACATGATGGTAGGTGGCAACCCAGTTCTGCTGTAAGTGTATTGTACCTTTGAGTTCTCGTTGAAAGTCTGAGGTCGCCTTTCAGTTCAGCTCCTGTTCACTGCGAGTCCTTGCAGTCGGTCACCACAAGTCTTATTATCGTCGCCATGGACAACGATCTATTAGCCTTGTTCAAAATGCCGCCTCAGTACCGCCTCCCAGTACAAAAGCAATCTCTTTGTGGCAACTGTGTCTCCTCTGTCCCTCTTTCAACCACATCTCTACCGACTGGCTCGCGTTTTTTTCTTCTTTTTTCTCTGTTTCATTCTCCTCTTCGCGCTGAGCGTTTCAATATTCCACGAGCTTGCTCGGAAATTCGATACTAATCACATTCCTTTTGTTTTCCTGTACTACCCACAAGACTGGTAGCATGAAGTTCCTGTTTGACTTTGTTCCTCTGGGAATCCTCACCGCTACGGCCGTATCATCCTTTCCCGTTACTCAGAGGGACGTAAATGAGGCACTGGTTCCCCCATTCGGCTTCTCATCTGGTCTTAACCCAACTGGTGCGTCCCCGCACATCTACGGATCTTATTCAGTGGGCTAATGCGTCCATACAGGTACCGGTGATTGTGACGGCGCTGTGAAGGGGGGCAACGGTCAGCCTATCAAGATCCCCTGCGACTGCCCTCCAGATCGTGCGACCTTCATCAAGGTAAGAAACCGTTCGTGGCTGTCTCGCACATAATTCTCACCCAAACACCAACCTGTTCAGATTCTGAACGCGAATGTCGCTGCGGGCCACGTCCTCGATAACCCGTCCGTTACCATCTCTTTCCCCGAAGATAGTTCGAAAGCATCCCAACTCGCCCGCCTCAACGCGGCGAGCGTGACACTGCAGAATCTCAATGGGTCGGGAAAGGGTTGCCCTATCGTCTCTACGACATTCCAGGCGCAGGCAGCCACGATCAACGCCGGCACCCAGCCCGCCCCGTCAGCGAGCCCATCAGCGCCGTCGACATCTCTGACACCTACGATCAAGAAAGCTGGCACTCCGACTTCCCTGCCCGCAGCCCCATCGGCGTCGTCGTCATCACTGACACTCGCGCAGGTCGAGGCCCTGGCACCCCAGCTCGGTTTCAGCACAGGCAAGAACCCAACTGGTAAGGTTTTAAAAACCCCCTCTGTGCAAGTACTGTATTTTACTCACACAAAAACGAAGGCACCGGTAACTGCGATGGAGCAATAAACGGCGTGGATGGCAAGCCAATCCAAGTTCCGTGTAGTTGCCCTCCTGACCAAGCGACTTTCGACCAGGTAAGCATGACACCCAGAGTAACTCTGCCAGAGAATGACACTTTTTCCCAACATGACACGTCTATTTAGCATCTCTTCGCGGATGCGCTTGCTGGCCATGCTGTAAATAACCCAACGGTTAAGGTGACTTTCCCAACCGACAACACAATAGCGTCGCAGCTCGCCCGCGTCGACACTGCACTTGTAACGCTACAGAACCTCAACGGACCCGGAAAGGGGTATCCTGCCGTGTCAACGACGCTGACCACGCAGCAGGCGGCATTGCTAAAGCAGCTGTGAAGATGCATGGTAGTAGGACATCAGTTTGCTTTAGATATGTAATAAGTTACGTTATAAACATTGCTGGATGTGAAGAAGCAAGACCGCTGTGCTCATTTTGCAAGCTTCCTGCCGAATCAGATTCTTTTTTCCTTTCGCAATTATATTCAGACCATGGGTTGCGAGTTGTGACATACGAAAGCCTGACATTGACGCGCTCAAGAATTGTATGACAGACATGTTGGCAAGCCCCAACTTATGTCATTATCTTCGACACTGTCGACAAATGCCCAAATTTGTCGGGGCTCCGCCCGAGAGGAGCTGTTCGATGCTTGAAGACGTGTCACTCTTGGTGTCACTGATGTCCACGTACTAACAGGCAAGCCCTACACCATGAGCGCTGAGCGCCCAAGTCCACACTGAGCTGTCAACCATCACGGGCAATTCGGACTGCATCTCTGCTGCTGGCTCAGTATTCAACCACCCTCTTTCCTTTACTGCTTATCTTCTTCCCTTTTGTCTGGACAAGGGGTGTCCTACTAATTCCTTTCTTACTACCTTTGAGCTGCATTTCGATACCCATACACGACCAGCACTCATAATATCGTATCCCTCAGCGATCCCTCGACGATGATATCCTCAAGATTTTTCCTTGTTCTTGCCTTGGCTCTCCCTACCATCGTTACGGCAGTCCAGTACAGCATAGTCAAGGAGTATGCCGGGTCAAACTTCTTTGACGATTGGGTTTTTTATGGGAATTGTTGAGTGGCTACTTTTCTCCCCTCTGTCCCCTCTCTGAAGCGAATAATACAGTTGACAACCTCACCAACGGCGACGCGATGTAAGTCATCATTCAGCGCGGCCTCCCTTGTTCGCTTGATCTAACTGACTCTCCTTGGCATCCACGCTGTCGTCGGCATTGGGACGTCCCTTTACGCAGCTTTGTGACTGCATCGCAAGCAACGTCCCAACAGCTCGCATTCGTGAACTCTGCAGGAAACGCAATCATGAAGGTGGACAACAAGACGAATGTGCCATTCAATGACAAGCGCAACACGGTGCGCATATCTACGACGGATCGGTTCGCTGTTGGCAGCGTGTGGATCGCGGACATGTTACACGTCCCATTCGGTGTAAGTTTAGTGGTGCCTTGCCATGCCCATAAAGCTCGCTGTTCTTCACAAAAAGAGATATCGAGGGGAGTTATCGTTGTGTCTCTCTGCCCGCGGTTTTTTTTGCAACCCCCGGCAGGTCTATATTTTGTATCATGCCTATACTGACGCCACTGGCTCTCCCTCCCTCTATATGTGTTCAGTGCTCCGTCTGGCCCGCCTTCTGGTCTCAAGCCCCAAACTGGCCCGTAGGCGGAGAAATCGACACGTTCGAAGGCGTCAACATGGTGCACAACTCTCAGTCCTCGCTGCACACCGAGCCCGGCTGCACCGCCGTCAACGCGGTGCAGACGAGTACGCTCGTCAATTCGACCGACTGTTCCTTCAAGACAAACTCGAACGAGGGGTGCGTCGTGGAGGACCCGATCCGAACTCTTACGGAGCTGCTTTTGCGGCTGCTGGAGGGGGCGTGTTCGTTACTGAGTTTGCGGAAACGGGTATCTCGTGCGTCGTCTTGTCGTTTTTTTTACTGGTTATGAAATTCGCTCATGAACTGGGCCTCTACTCTATGCACTGTTGCCAGTATTTGGTTCTTCTCGGTGTGTTCATTCTACGACCTTTCCTTCCCTCCCTGTAGACTTTGACCTTATTTTTTTTTGGTAGCGCGCCAACATACCGAGCTCGTTACAAGGCAACGCGAGCAGCGTCGATACTTCGACGCTAGGCAAACCCGTCTCGAATTACCCATCCGGCCACTGCAACATCGACCAATTCTTTCGAGCGCAGAACCTTATCTTTGACATCACGTTGTGTGGAGGTGCGTCGTCGTCCCTTTTTCTTTTTACGACGACAGCAACTGATGGTGCCACGTGACATCGCCTTATTTTCGTTACCTAGACTTTGGTGAGTCACAGCATTCTCCAGAGGTTCCAGGCTGACAATTTGATCATTTGCATCAAACGTAGCCGGCGATCCTCAGGTATTCGCCCAGACATGCTCGGGCATATGCTACAACGACTATGTGATCGGCTCGCCGAGCAACTACGACAACGCCTATTTTGAGGTACGGTCCGTGCGCGTGTTTGGCACGTCTCCGCCGTCGACGTCCCTCCAGGTGCCAACGGCACGAGCCGAGAGAACAAGGCGGGTGTCGCCGTCCTCGTCGGCGTGGCATTGGCGACCCTCGTATTCCTCATGGCCCTGTGAATAGCCTCCAGGAACCAGGGGCCAGCTTTGATAAGAAGCACATACGGGGATCATACTCTGTACACGATGTCGGGGACGCTCCTGATCCGATCACGTTGTCTTTGTTGTTGTTATTTGGGGTGCAGTAGAAGATACCTCCTGTGTAATTTGTCATTTGCTGGACATGGCATGTGTTCTGAAAGTTCGATTTCGGCCAGGAGAGATCTGACGGGAGTGGCCGGCGGGTCGACTGTTTGGCAGAAGCTTAAGTGAAAAGAGAAGAAGCACTCGGCGCTCAGTCCACTAGGTTTACAGTACAGTACGACCCTGTCCACCTGGGCCACGTACTGTATCGATCAAAGAAAGGATACGTACCATCAGCGCACATTGCATACACACTGCCAGCACTACAGTGGGCCCCTCCTACACATGTATCGATTGACCCTGCAAATAAACCCGTTAGGGGTGGTTGTGATGAGTCACAGCGCACATGATATTCCAATAGGCCACCGCACCGCCAGATTGACACCGCCAGCACGGACTCCTATCATTTGACCCTGCATGACGGGCGGTGATCAAAAATCCGTCAAGGGGTACAAAGGCCAACACCTGCACCGCACTGGCATCGCACGATATCGAATATTGAACCACATCACCCGGATTCACTGGCACCCCTGCATGGACTTCAGTTCACATATACCGTGTACCGTACAGGTTGCGTTACCCGTCTCTTGAATATGTCAATCACCCAAAAATTTCACTGCAACTGACTGTGGTCACAGCCCGACTCCTGCCCGAGTTTGAGCCCGCATCGAACGGAAATCGGAATGGTATAGCGCTCACTCATTTATGATCAGGTTCTTCGCTGCTGCGTCCACTTCGCCGTCGCCGTACCCACACCACCGCGCTAGTACTGCCCTTCAGATCACACCTTCATGCCTCATACTCAGCCGCAAATTACACGCCGCCATGCAAGGAGAAATGAGGTGAGGGTATTCCGTATACAAAATATACAGTATATATGTGTGTGTGTGCATGTAATGTATGACAAAAAACAGAGAAGGGAAGGAAAGACTGTCCCAGTTATCGGAGTCCACAGCCAGTGCCAACCCTTCTCCCCTCTCCTCTTCCCCACCTCTTCCAAAATTTCCACTTTGAGTGCAAGGCCATCGACGAATGAAATCGAGATAAAGAAAAAAAACGAAGAAAATAGGCGTATTCATGAAAGTACGAAACGTAGAGGACAATAGATAGGATGAATTATGAATCACAGTTCATTTCTCATTTCTCCTTCCGGAGGTGTCAGGGAGAGGTGTAGGCAGTTCTAAGCACCGAGTGACCCCAAACCACTGCCCGTAGTGAGGGAAGGGGCAACTGGTGTGGGGGCAGGAATCCCAGGAGGCGGAGGAGCGGTGGGGTCATCGATGCCCATCTTCTTGCGTACCAACTCGAACGTCTTGAGCATCTTCCTGCGCGCCCCAAGCGCGGCGACACCCTGCGCCTCGAGTGCAGCCTCATCCATGACGACCATGTCCTTCCACGTCATACCCTCAAAATTGGGCGTGTATTTGTGCAAGCGCAGCGTGCGCAACCACCCCGCGACATCGTTCAGCACCGCCGGGTCAAAGTCATCCTCGTCCTTCTTCGTTCCACCGCCCGACGAGCCTTTGTTGCTTCCTGCGCCAGGAGAGCGCCCACCGGACGCCCGGGGCCATTGCGTTGGCCCGCCCCGCCCATGCCGCCCTGCAGACCGCCAAAGTTGCCTAGGCCTGCGAGACCTGATTGTCCAAAGCTACCAGCTGCAATCTGCGCCGCGAGGAGCTGTGCCTCCGCCGTGAGGCCCATTGCATTGAGGTTGGCCATGCCCAGCATATTCATGTTGACTCCAAACGGGTTTATGCCATTCATGCCGTTCAGTTGCGCCAGTTGCGCCATGCTGAGCCCGTTTTGCATCCCCGCGAGTCCAGGAGATCCCAGCCCCATGTTAAACCCTCCAACGCCCATGCCAAGACCGGCAAGTGCTGCCTGCTGCTGGGCAGCCACAGCCATCGCGGAGCTCCCATCGTCGCTTCCACCAAAGCGGCCTGAGTTATTGGAGAGTGCGGGGCTGTGCGCACCAGACCAGGCACTGCCATTGCCATTGCGCAGGCTTCTCGAAGAGCCACCTTGCCGGCCCACTGGAGCTTGTTGACCCGCCTGAATGAGATCGCCGTCATCGCCATAAATACCGTTGTTAGAGGTACCACTGGCGACGGCGGTGGTGGTATTGCCACTGCTGCCAACATCAGACACATGGCCTTTGGATGCACGGCGGAATTTCTCGGGCCCATCGAGGCGCGGGACAGTACCGGCACCATAGAGGTCATTCAGCTTGGCCGTGGCAAGGTCGACCGTCTGGGTGGGTCCAGTGCCACTGTTGTTAGCCGTCGACGTCTTTGGGAACAATGTCAGCTGCGGGGTGTTGACCATGCTTGCCCAGCTGTCCCCCATAGCGGGTGATAGGGTATCAAAAGTGTTGCCTTCAGGGCGGGGAGAGCGGAAGGGAGCACCCGCAGCGATACCGGAAAAATCAGTACTTTGAGGGCGAGATGACTTGGGCTCGATGGTGATCTCCTGCGTGGGTGAACCGTCGCGCTCAGCGACCTGGCCAAGTGGGCTTGCGCCTGCCCAAGGTCCGCGCTCGCCGGTACTCGAGGCGAAAGCGGGTGCGGAAATGCGGTGCGCAGCATTGCTGGCTTTGAGCTTGGCGCGTTGCTGAGCGAGCGTGGCGGCAGCATCACTCGGGTTGCCGAGGGCATTAGAGGTATCCGGAGAAAGGAAGGAGGAGGGAGTTGAGTCAAAAGCAAGGGATTGGCGATTCGGATTTGCGGTACTGCTAAAATTGCGAGTCGAAGGGGAGCTGGGCATATTCGACTTGAGTCCCGGAGACTTAGATTCATACTAGCCAGCTTCGCCTCCATCTGGCTCTGCATGGAGCCTCCGATGGCCGGGCTCAGAAGAGCGGTCATGGGGTCTGCCCTAGCCATTTGTTGGAGGACGGTGATGAAAAAGCGGATCTGAACTTGAGTAGAATTTTGTAAAAGACTGTAGAGAGCGGCTGTGCGCTCAGCTTCGGAGAGAACTTTGAACCCTGCAAAGGGATTAACGGTGGATTAACGGGAGATGAAGAGGTTGACTTTACATTGCTCGATGGCACTCAGTTCTTCCTTGAAATTGACGTCGAGAGAGGCAACTGCCATCTCTTCCTGTTACAATGGGCAATCGGAAATCCGAAGACGAGAATGAGACGAATGATCATGAGTTCGAGACATTAAGGCTGACCAGCGTGACTTCGTAATGATGAAAGTTCTCAAACCATTGGTCGATGGCATCAGCTGTGAAAAAAGTGGTCAGACCAGAGTCCGGTTATAGAAGAGGTTGCATCAAATGAAGACATCGTGGCAATGCGAACGATCCACAC
Organism: Russula vinacea; assembly: GCA_022376525.1. NCBI lineage: Eukaryota > Fungi > Basidiomycota > Agaricomycetes > Russulales > Russulaceae > Russula > Russula vinacea. The sequence goes on along the minus strand of WTXL01000096.1, from coordinate 81,494 downwards.
GTCACGCGAGAACGGGGCGGGCTAGGGCTAGGGCAAAGCGTTCACCGAAAGCAGGCAAGCAAACCGAAAATATACACAAAAGGGTAATAACTGTGGCCAGCCGCTTACCGCAGACGCCGTGAGAACGAATATATTAATGAATCCACGATCAGGAGAGATGGAACGTTCCAAAACCACCCGAAAAAATCAAACAAAAAGAACAAACAAGAGATGAATATTGATTGAGAAGGGCTCTCACCTTCCGGGGTTTGAAAGGTGGCACTGCCTAGGAGTTCGCTGGTCGGGCGTCCACTAGGGGGCCCGCCTCCCGGACGAGGAGAAGCGAGGGTGAAGCCTTGTCCACCATTGGGGCGGGCGGCGGGGCCCATCGAGGCGCGCGCACTCGCATTTTTGACGTTAGCGCCTTGGACTGGGGTAGGGCTCGGGCTCGGGCTTGGAGGTGGCCTTAGTGAGGTCATCTTGTGTGGGTGCTGACTTGAACGAATACTTTATATGCGGGGAAGGCGTCGCAAGAAGCGAGGGGTTGTAAGTTTTCCCTGAAGAAAGGAAAACAATTGTGGAAACACCCCAGGGTAAAAGCTCCCAGGAGAGGGAGGAAAGGGGTCGCTGATGTGGGCCGACGTCGAGTCGGTTGATGATAAAGTGGGTAGAATGGGAGGGTGAAAGACCCGGGAGAGGAGAGAGAGTTGCAACTGCAACTAGAGAAGGACCAGCGGAGCCTGCCGGTCTAGGAGAGAGAAGAGATGATGTGGTCGGGACAAAAGGGCAGCGTGAGGCGAGGCGAGATGAGTCGAGACGAGCAAAACAAAAGTCTAATTATGGAAACACCCCAAATTACTAATTTGTGATAAGTCCATCCCTCAGATATTCCTCGAACACCGACTTGTACGCCTGATGCCACCGACTCAGTGCTGGCCTCCCTTCAACCACGTCTCCCGCACCCCACAGAATTCCCAACTGATCCACCTCCTTTCGCGTCTCATTGTCCGGCACCAATATATAAAAGTCTCCAGTGCGCACGCGCTCAAGCATGAACTGCACGGACTCTAGCGCGGTCCACGCCCCCGGCGGTTTCTCCTCCAAGCTGTCTTGATTGGCGTCTCCAGCAGTCAGACCAGTCCACGTCCATCCGGGGCTATCAAGTTTAAACATTTTATACATATGTTTTACCACAAGACCAACTCACATGAACAGGTGAGCCGTGACATTGGCCGCCTGAGGCCGTGAGCGAAGCTCATGCGACAAACTCTCCGTGAAGCTCTTGACCGCCGCCTTGGATGCGTTGTACGCAGCGTTACCACTAAAAGCCGCTGATTAGTGCAAGAGTTGCGGACCGAATGTCAATTCGATGCTTACGGGGGATTGATGATGCCTTCCTTGGATCCCGTATTGATAATGACTGACTGGTTCTCCTGATGGATCATCAGCTATTTTAAAACAAATATATTGATCTCAGCAAAGCCCGCGACATTCCATGATGCATGATAACCATACCGGGACGAAGGTATGTTGCACATTCAGCACGCTGAGTGATATCATAACAAACATCAACAACACTGTTCCAGCGCGAAGCAGTGAACGTACCCGAACAAATTGACATCCATCACGGCTTTCCAGTTATCCAAGCCCTCAAACGAGTCGCCATTTTTTCCAACCGCGGCATTATTGAGCAGCACTGCAACCTGAAAACAGAATAAGGGGTGTGGGCACGGGGGAAAGCGCCACGGCGGGGCAGAGGAGGGAGAGAGATAATCCTTTTCTCTTCACTTGGATTACCAAAAGTGGGGACGGGGGGAGAGAGGGAGTAGTAATGGTGATGGGAGCCCGCGCCGCACGACGCTCACCTCGCCCCACGCCTCGTAAACACGCTCACGAAGGCGCACGACATCTTCCAGCTTGCTCACGTCCGTCGGCACGGCGAGCACGTTCGTCTCGCCATGCGCGGCGCCCAACTCTTTGGCGAGCGCCTCGAGGGCCCCGACGTTGATGTCAGCGATTGCTACTTTCAGTCCGAGCCTGGGCAAAACCACCAGGAATCACGTGTCAGCACAGCACGGCTTGGCTTAGTCCAAAGAGAACGGGGGTGAGGAACAGTGGGAATGGATAGGGACACCCGTGACGATGAAGTAAGAGGGAGGCGCCCGCACAACAACAGTCGACGCTCCATGTGATCTCGGTGCGCACCGCATGACGTGCATGCACCGCCCCGGCCCCGGAACATATGGAAAATAAAAAGCGAGATCCGGGGAAAGGCGCATGAGATGTGGGGATGCGATAGAAAGCGAGACCAAAAGGATGGGGATGAACAGAAGTTTTTTTTTTCACCTGGCCAATTCGCGTGCGGCAGCGCGACCGATCCCACTCGCGGCCCCGGTGATGACAGCGACGCGACCGGTATGTATGACGGGATGATGTTCGCGGTCGATCGGGGAGATGAGGGATTCGATGCGGAAGGGGGTCGTCGGGGGGCGCAAAGGTGAAGGGCCACGATTGTCTCCCATCGGCATGGTTGCGAAAAATAAAATAAAAAATGTTACAAAAAGAGAGAAAGCGGGGTTATGTTTGTGCGTGGATGTAGAGGGGGCACAAGGGGAAACGGGGGGTTGATACGAGTATATATCGTTTCCTGGCTGGAGTGATGGCTGTGGAGCGAATCGCCGAAAAGTCGCTGCGAGAGGGCCGAGGCAACGAAATAAGCCTCGTTCTGGAACATTCCCTACATTGCGATGCAGTCGAGGTCGTCCTCATGGGGACTTGCCCGTCCCCCCTTTTCTCTCAAATGACCGCCATTACAATCCAGCTGTATCGCAATCCAAGACGGCAATCTCATCTACAATCCCTCGTCGTACAGTTTCCGCGCGAGGGCAACGTACAACCGTTCTAGGTCCCGCTTCGACTCAAGGTCCCCTCTCCTCCCATCCGTCTTCCCATTCCCCTCCCTTTTTCCCAAACTCGTGGCGTCCTCCATTTGTTTAGCGCCCACGCCACTTCCTGCGCCACCAACGCCACCGCTGCTCTTGCTATCCCCATCTCCAGCAAAGGAGAATGCGTTACGGGATCCGATAGGAACCTGCTCTACAAGCCAATCAAACACCGCTGAAAGCCGCTCAGTCGACGGCCTCAGTCCCTCGTCCGATGACGACGACGACGGTGGTGACAATGTCCTGTCTTCCTGCCACCCACTTGTCCCTTGTGCCTGTTGCCCGCCCTCGGCACCGCCCCCGACACGCCCGTACGCTCGCACAAAGCGACCCCAATCTGCGAGCCCCAATGCATCTTTACCAACAATAGACGCCAAGTTGGTATCAAGAAGTTCGATCCCGCTTGCGCCCCGCAATGCCCAGTGATCAGCGCCCTCCAGGGCGCCAAGAAACTCGCCCCAACGAGCGCTCTCCACGCTGACTAGGCCGTCGTTGCCCTCCCCGCCATCGGCACCATCCAAGATGAGCTTGGGAAGCCAGAGCGGGTGCCAGACGTTCAGCGGCCCCGTACGCCCCGCAACGCTGAAGTAACGCACCCGCGGATCGTCTGGCGTGCGTGGGTTGAAGATTTTCGTAAGGTAGCTCGTCGTTAGGTTGGCGTAGGCAGGCGAGTCGAACATGCCCAGTAAAAACGTCGTGAACGATGACGGTAAGGAGGAAAATGAGAACGTGGATGGCGACCCCGCACTTGCAAAGCGCGAGGCTTCTGTTTTGGCAGCCGCTCGCACAGACTCGGCGGTGACAGCACTAGTCGAGGTCGACACTGACTTCTCTTCTTCAAGCCGCGGCCGACCCAAACCAAGGTATTCCTGATCACCGCAAAGAGGATTGTTTAGCGATTAGTAACCCCCGAATGATGTGTTTAACGACGTGCCTTGCACCAATCCATAAACGGACTTCCACGATGTGGTGTCGCAATCGTTGTAAGTGACAAGGGCGTGTAGTCCACGGGCTTGAGATGCGTGATGAGATGACGACAGTCGAGCCCGCCCATTGAGTGCGCCATGAAGTTAATTCCTCGGCCAAGGGCTTTGTTCTGTAGGAACCGATCGAGTTGGTCCGCGCGCGACGTGATGGAGCCCGTCCCTGGTACAGCCGTCACGATGACTTCTGCCCCGACAGTCTTGCGCAGGATGCCCAGGATGGTTGACCAGTAGTGCATCCGCAAACTCGGAAATGAAGACGGTCCTCGGACATCAAATCCATATAGCCTAGGATCAGATTAGGTTTGTTATTCAAGTCGCGGATTGCAAGGGGCGCACCGTGGCACAGTATGATAGGGTAGCGTGGGGCACGAAGAGGGTCGTATAGCACCGGATTCTGCATTAGTCGGTGGATTGCATCCACATCCTCGCGGCCGTCCCTGGCGGGATCCACCGGCTCTCGCGGCTCTGACGGACTTGAACCGGAATTGGGATCCGAGGAAGGAGAAAGTTTCTTCCCCTCGGTCTTTGTCGAGCCATTGAGCTGTTCCACATAGTTGTTAGACCTGGACTCGGAAGCAGGGTGGAAGAGCGAGAGTTGTGCTGGCCAATGAAACCAAGGTATGGACAGCTTCCTCGATGCTGTGTACACAAATAAATAAACAGTTAGAGAGAGTCTCGGATCTAGAGGTGGTTATGCAAAAATATACCTTGCAGGATGTGGTCTAACAAACCATTCTCCACAATCGTCGCCCGAGGTAAAACATCCTCCTGTCGTCGTCGTCGTCGTCCATTCGGGTACGGGATTCGGTCAACCCATGGGGATGAAGGAGAAGGGCGGCATTCAGCAATCTTGTCCGTGTCTGCGACAGATCGCGGTGGCAAGGGGAAGAGGTAGTGGTGGGTGATGGATAGTGTTGAGATGACATTGACGACCCTGCGCAAGAAGAGGGCGACGGGGAGAGGGACCCATATGTTGCTCATCTTCCATCGGAGAGAAAAAGGATAAGATTGAAGAGAACAACGATTCCGAGTGTTTGGTCAGCGATGGAACGTGCTACGTCAAGTCCAAACTTGTTGATCACCCATCCACTTTTGGAATCTATCATGTCATCAGCACACACGTGATCAATCTGCGCTCATGTGGATGCGGCAAAAGGGGTCTCACTCTCACACCCTCTCCCAATACCCTCTCGTCCTCAGGTTATCAATCAATCAATCAAGTCTACACAGATAGGTGTCACTCCGGTGCATCTGCGAACTAGGATGCGGATGATTGACTATGTGATAGAAACAAGACAGTTGGCTTCTCATTCCCACTCGAGTCATTTCGAGTCGCACTTTTCCCAGTGGTAGCAAAATATCGACCCAGCTTCTCCTTTCTCAGCCCAACAATACAGATGCAGATGCATGTTGCAGCGTGGCCCAACCGACACTTGTACCATGTTCGTGATCCCTACCTGGTAACTCAGCTTTGCCCCTAAGTCGGTCAATCACAACCCTCTGCCCGGCTGGAGTGGGTTTTGACCGCCCCCATCTTTCGACGCCACTGCGTAAGATCCTAGGGGCTTCCTTTTGAAAAAATTCTCTGAGTATCGCCCCTCGCGGCGCCCTCATTGCTGGATGCTATGTGCCACTGGTGCCATACAATAGAGATCTAAAACCCTATCTGTCGTCGGTCCTTGCGCGGTCCTGTTGTAGACCTCAAACTTCGATTTTCATGCTGGCCTCCCTCTGGTGCTCGCAAGTCCATGTGACAATGTCACTTGTCTTGTCAATGGTACATCGTGATACAGCCTCGGCAGCTGCCGCTCTGTTCGATCCAAACAAACAGACACCCACGCTTGCTCGCTTCCTCCAAGGACATTTGCGAAGCGGAAGTTTGCGAGATCATTTTATTTTTGTTTTGCCATTGAATTATTGAAGCCCGTGGTAAACATGATGAATCCAGCAGGACGGTTTCGCCGTGTACACCCTGGTCGAGACCCAAAGACACGCATTGCTACTACGCCATTCGGCACACTGACATTAGGGATGCTGGCGGAACTTAATGACCAGGCGGTTCGCGACGTTCTCATGTTGATGTATGGCGTGTCTGATCCAAGGCGATGCTCGCGGTTTCCCACCACTCGCTGGTTCACATTGACGTGATCCACCTTTCCTCCGCTATCCGGCCCATCTCTTCCGTATGTTAGACCTTTCTTTGGCAAGTGGGGGTGATTTTACTCTTTTCATAATGAGAAACGCCCCAGCTTTGCAAAATGATGCTTCTCCAAGGATCCTATAATCTCCATACCTGTTTTCGAAGCGCCGAGCACCTGGGGGACCCACTGCAGGCCCTCTAACGTGCGGTTCTTGCGCCCTGCTGCGATCCTACTATTTTAGCCTTTGGATCATTGACTCCACTAACATGCCACTTCCGGCAAGGCGTGGAACCAGTAACAACGTACTGTTACCGTTGTACTCGTTCCAACAAGCCCGATCTTGTGAGAGGGAGGCTATTTGCTTAACCAGGGTACCGATCGCGCGGCTCCATTCAACATCGAGGCTCCTCGGTCGGGACTTAACCGCAGACTCACTAAACTAGGTGTTGACCTGTCACGGGACTCTGTCCCGTGGCATGCAGTATTGACCCAGTTGTCGTATCCTATCCTCGAGTTCGAAATGCAATTAGGATTTGGCGTTTCACTTCAGTGGCCCGATGCAGCACTCTTGCTGTGCATCCCCTATCCCCTGCGAACCCCTGTGCAGCCTAGGGTCCCCAAACGAAGGGCTGGCGGCTGAGGTTGGAGTTGACCTTTTTTTTCAACTGAACCAAGCATCACCAAACCACAGTCGATCTCATATCTCAATTCCAGGATGCCCACGATGAAACCTGTATGTATTGATCCTGTTTCCCCCTATCAATGCATAGTCCCACTATGGGGAGAGCGCGGCAAACAGGGCATGAGGAATGGGATAAGCGAGATCTCCACGCCGCCGCGACAAGAGAGGGTCCGAAAAAATAGTGCCATGACGGAATGAGGAGGAAGAATGGTCGGAAAATGTACGACCGGTAGTGTAGTGCCCTAATAATCGAATCACAGACCAGCGCGTGGCTGTTGGGACAGACATACAGTACAACTGAAAGGGATTTCCGGGTCGTTCAGCGCGTTGCATTTCGGGGTTCTCGCGTGTAGATCAGCGCCAAAAGTATCCAATGGAGCTGTCAACGGCGTCACCGCCGGCGGGAATCAATTCCCGGCCGCCAAGGTGCGCTTACTAACATGGTTTCGAAACCCCTCACGTGTCCTATGCATGGTACCTACTCCAGCTGTAGTTAGTTTGACATCACTGGAATGTGAGGCAGCTACCATTGCTATGCCGGAGTACTAGTAGACACGCGCATGCCGAGTAGACTCTTCGACTTGGACTACTAGTACTGTGAAGCCACGCACATCACGACTTAGCACTGTCAGCGATCAAGCTGCGCGCGGCTGATCGACTCCTTGGTAGTGCACAGGTTCAAACAACCAAGTAGCCCAGATGGGGCATTCTTATCACACACAAACGATCTTGTTCGGGCCAAGGTTCGGGCTTAGTAGCGACCGCTTATTGAGCAAGGCAATCAAATTTGATTGTATCTGCGTTTGTGCTGCTGCGGCCCTTGGCTCGTTATCGACATATGGCTATATACGAAGTCCATCGACTGCATTAGGGATCGCTGGGTGTTGTGGCTCAAAGTCATCACATGCTATTTTGCAATCGGGGTCCATGGCGTCGGAGCTACTGCACCCGCTACGTTACAACACGGAAGGCCGGTGACCAACGAAAACTATGTTCGTTCAACTTCGTTGATCGATCTGACTGAGTCATTGCTATCAAGTTTTGGTGGTCGTTCCAAAAAAATAAATAGGGAGACGGGAATCACCACCTTTCTTTCTAGTACTCTACGCCACTTTCCTCCTGGTGATAAATTCGACCTTTTTTTCTCCGCTGCTATAGAATATATTCTATTCTGTCTGAAGGAATGTTCCATGGTTGGAAAATCAGAATCCTGGATATATAGTTTATCCACACTACCCCGTTGAACTGTGACTCGGAGCGTAGCGTGCATCGCATTTTGACGTGTCGACTCGTCGATCTGTCGTCACTATCCCGCAACCGGAAGCGATTTTCCATTGTGACATAGTTTAGACGTACTATATTTCCGGTACGGTACTGTATCTTCGGCGAAATTGTAATGATTATCCACCTCCCCCTGCCACCCACACCCCTGAACCTGAACGGTGTTCCTTTGTTTGCTTGTTGCCCAATACATACTGTGCATTGCACCAATAATGTGCCAGTGTTTCACGTTTCCATCCGCATGCGTATGTATGCTTGTGTGTATGAGAGAACGTGTGCTATACTCTGGAAGGTTTTTCAAGAGGCTGACCCCCCCGTCAGTGATCCCCGCTCATCTGGGTTACGGTGGTTCGTGTTTCCTATCATAAACAGATCATCAAGAAGCAAGGGTTGTCCCCGGGAAAATCTCGGCATCTACACCAGTTGCTTTGTTTTTTTTTACCACGCGAAGAACCTGACTAGGGTGAGTTGTTCCGATGACTCCCCCAACGTCCTAGATTCAAGATACGATGAAGTAGGTCGAACCCGCCCGCCTGACATGCGTCCCTGCCCAAGTAGTCATATACGTTCCCGGGAAATGCACTGGGGTGACATACGTATTAGGATTTGGAGTTCTTGTTATCCAATTGTCCCATGTGAAGACGTGGCCGCGTGGTCCGCCAGCGCGTGATACACCGCCTCTAGCAGCCACCATGTCACTGCGCACATGATCTCCATGATCCGCCGATTGCCTGCAGAGCCTGCCGAACAGCTGGACCCCCAAGCAAGCGGCGTACGATACCCGTTCCCAGTGGCAAGGCTGACAGGTTGATCCACGCCCCGTGCATGCATGCAGTACAGTACGTTCCATACCGCCGAAACCTCTTGTCCATGTTTGGCATTAGGGGTTCTCCAGAAACACGGCGGCCGTGGAACTGCTTGAGTATTTCAATGATGACGTCCGGCGTTGGGAAAGGGGCTAGGGTGCTTGGTTTTTATTATCGCTCTGCTGGCGTTTGGTTGTCACAAAGAAGGTGGGTGGCGTGGGATGATGGGAGGCTCGGACTGGGGGGACTTGTTTTGTATAGTACAATCCCACACCGGCCTTGATCCAAAAAGGACGTGAATGTGCGCTAATAAGGGAGGAGTGGGGCGAATCTACGGATATGAAGTCGTCGCCGGCGAAAGCTGTCGCATATAGGACGCCATTAAGTCGCTCCGAAGGTGGGACCTTGGATACGAGGGAGGAAAGGAGGGGGACGGAATTTGTGCAATATGTCGGCAGCCACTGATCAGGATACAATTCTTGCGGTGAATTCTTTGAGACCGCTGTAACGGCCAAGAGTCCATTTGTAACTTGTTATTTATGAAATATCACTTTTGTTTGTTTCCCGCCTTATCACGGTCGTTGCAAAGTAGAGAATTCCGCTAGACGACCAAGGCGTGGGAGTCCGAGTGGTCCATCATCCTCTGGCTGAGCACTAAACGGAAACCAAATGCATCCTTACGTTTTTCTCGTGTCCCCCCAGCGTAAAGGTAAAAAAAAAAGTCCCGACGGAGATATTTTAGCCCGACGCATGTGCGTGGGATGTGAGCGTGGCAGTTAGTGGGCAAATGTCAGGGTTTACCCCGATGGTGGGAAGCAGTAGCGTGTAGGATTCGTTTCATAGTTGCACCTTACGGCAGGCCGCTACGGCGTGGAGGCATCGCTGCTCTGTGCGTATGCGGCATTGTGGAGTGACAGACGGCGATCGCGATCGCTAGATGACGAAAATTAAAGCTAGTCTGTAAAGACGACAACGTGGCCGTGGCCGGGGTCTCCCGAATTGTTGTGTTCAACAACACGTTCAACCGTCCTGCTCTTGTCCGCTCGCCTCTCTTCACTTTCCAATTCGAATATGTCATCACAAGTTTTTTGTATTTGTATCTCCTGATCATATGGGGCTGTGCGTGCCATGGGCACACGCATACACCTCTCTTTCTCTCTTTTGGGCAGGCACGGCACCAACCATGCTGTATTTGTTCTGCCCCGTTTGGCGTTGGCACGCAGCCCATCCCGTCCTTGGGTTGGCACGGTTTTCAACACCCTTCTTCAATTTTGGGCCGCTCTTTTGCAACCCGTCGACAATTAAAGCCATGATCGAGAGTTTTCATCGGTTACCTCGGAGTAAGTCTTTGGCAATCTTGTGGTCTTTTCGACCCTTCGGCCTTTTCAAAACGTTCGGTGCCACGATGTCATAGGCAACAGTGCTATGCTTCGCGTGCTTCTAAAATTCATAGCATAAATCCTCGGGAGGGCACGCCCGTCCATTCTTGGGTGCCCACTCTGCACGCTGGCATAGGTCTTACCCAAAAGGAAGGCCTGGATTGCATAGCAACACGGTCCTACGTGGTCCTCCTTGGCCAGGCTCTCGGGTGCAGCCTTGGCGCTGGCGAATTGGGTCGTTATATTATCATAAGCTGGTAAAGAGCTCCACCCCTCCCTCCTGCGATTGTTACTCACATATTCTCTTCCTCCCCCCCTCCCCCATACCCTCCGCGCAACCATGACTGATGCGCATGAACGGATCACCCTGCCCCCCATTAGCTCATTTGATATTTCTCCCTCAAGCAAACATCATAATCCGTTTCAAGCAGCCCCCTCCCCCCGGGGCACACATCTTCGTGGGAGGTCGTCTTGGGATGGCAGCTCAGGTGGGAGCAACCACCCCCACAATGAGTTCGATGAGTTACCGTATCGGTGCGGGACATTCTCCTCTGACGCTCTGTGTTACTCACATAAAGGTTCCCCACGCTGCCCATCTGCTAGCCCTGGCCCGGGAAGATACGACACTCTGGATAGCTCTTACTATGATTGCCGTATTGCCACCGGGCAAACACGGCGCAATCACTCTCCATATTCAGAGCCAACTGTTCCCGTTGTTCCAGCATACGAGTCAATCTCTACAAGTCTGCGCCCCCGCAGCAGCAGTGCTGCTCTTGATCGGGGTCTCATCATGCCGCAGGCGTCCCGACATAGCCAGAAGCGTCTCGCCTCATGCATCTCCTCGCGAGAACCCTCGCCTGATTCTCAAGCCACTTCCTCCCCCTCTGTGACAAATCGTCCCAACACACGAAGTCACGTACAGTCCACGGTGCCTTCGTCACGTTCTCCCGCCGGTGCCGGTGCCGGTGCCATCACATCCGCCTCGGGAGTCGCCTTGTCCCCCCAAATGACAGCGTTTATCAATTCTACACCCGGAGACACTCATGACTCGAAGACGGTTGGGGTTACCCGGAGGCGAACGCCACCCACTCGGAAACGCAAGGCATCCGAGATGCTCGGTGCTGGATCCCCGGGCTCGGAGGACAGGGCTCTTTCACCCGAGCCAAGTGAAAGCGAGGCGAAGAAGAAATACAAGAAGAAGATGAATGTCCGCCACTACAGGGCTCAGAACAAGGATGCGATGACACAACTGCGCGACGCCCTTCCGGAGCATATGCGACCGCCGGAGCGACAGGCCAAAGCCTATGTGACCCTGAGCGGTACGTCATGATTTTAAATTCGTTGGGTGGACACGAATGAGATTGTTGATCTTTTCCTCCGCTCAGCGATCAAGTACATACATGAACTTACGGCCGAAAATGAGCGTCTGCGAACAGAAAATATCAGACAAGCCAAGCGACTTGGGGAACGGCACGACAACGATCGAGATTTGTCGAGCTCTGTTGAGGTAGCTATTGCCGGAGATGAACCCGAGGGCACGGTGCCAAAGGCGGAAGTGCCGTGCGACTCCAGCAAGTAGAGCAACTGGGACAAATTATTTATTACGAGTCAGGTCTGTTGCTGTTACATCTTTTGAACCTCCTATCTTTTTTTTTTGATGTACGTTGGATGGCACACATGGATGATCGAGACGATTTGTATAGTCACACCCACTCACATACAGTCATAATGTAGAAACGTACCACGAAAGTTATTATTACCATAAGCATTACAGTAGGGCGTGTTGAACCTAATATTAACATCGAAAGTGCCCGTTGCTACAGATCCACGTAATAGTCGAGCTTCCGCCGGCGACAGGCGCGAAGTTCCGCGACGAGGTCCGGGACCAAAAAAGGCGTGGGTGGTCACCGGAACGACAGCGCAACAAAGGCGGGGATCTCGGAATCTCAGGGTGTGACGATTCCGGGGGACTCTCAATACACGTGGTAAAGTTGTTGCTTCTATGCCAAACTAAGGGGCTTTGGTGGGTACGACCCTGTCACCAGGACAGCGGGAAGCTCTCATTGGGGAGGGGATGGTCGAAGGCTGTTCAGATCGCCAAAGCGACGGATGAGAACGTGGCGACCTCATTTTGGGCTCGGTCTGGGCCGGTCCTCCTGGCACGGGCACACGGGCACTTGGCACCCGACCCTAACCCCATAGTCTGGTCCTCCTCCGCCCAATAAATGCCCTTATGGGTTAACGGTCACGTACAGCACAGGTTTGAGTTCCTCTCAGTTGAGTGAAAAAAAGATACAGTACACAGCCATCCCGGCCCCCGTGTTTCCACCTCTGTGTTTGCACCTGCGGTACGACGACGGTACGGTACTTATAGACAGATGCAAATGACACATCGGCCTGTACCGGGATCTCTATCTCTCTCCGCGGGTTATGATGGCCGCCCAGAAAGATCACTTTTGGGAAGGAAATCAGACAGTAGCCGTACTTGTTCACTGCGCACCATACAAGCGATCGGACTCTCGAGTCAGTTACACGACACAGCACAACCGCAGGTCCGCAGCCTGTTCACTACGTTCACTGGGCGGTGTCACATGATATTGAAAACTGAATACGCATTGCGAATTGAATGAGGGACAGAGGGTGGCCCGGTGGGCATTGCATCCGATTTGATAGCCGCTTACAGGCAGGCACCATACAGTAATAGGTGTCTGCCTACTGTAACTGTACGGAGCTTGGTACGGAATGGTCCTGGAATGCCCCTGACATCGCCCGCCCTTGAAATTGAGTCACCCGAGACAGCAAAGAATGAATAGAACAGCGAGTTTTCACTATAACTCGATTCAGACGTACGCATCGACATCAATGATGATCAGGCACCTGGGCGCACAGGTGGCGACAGGGGCATATTATCTGTGATTGTACACCGGTATGATTACAGTAAAACACGTCAGAAGTCGTACTTTGAACGCGCTCTTGAAGACGTCTGTAGTCAGTTAGATGAAACAGGCGCATAACTTTATATCTTACCGAGTATCCCGAGTGATATAGCATTAAGAGGGATAGAGCGGTCCCATCGCTCTAACCCGGGGGCCCAGTCACAAGTGCTGTTGCAAGAAGCGGCCTTATTGTGCAGAATCAAAAGGAAGCATCGCCTCGCGAAGTGGTGGAAGCCTATTGCTGCAACTGGGACTGACAGAGAACCGAGCTGATGGGATCAGAAGGGGATCCGTCTTGGGAAAGTCGCCTAGTAAGCACAATGGGCTAGGGTACAGCGACAGCGCGTGGTCGTTTTGTGCATCAGCGTCAGAGTGCTGTAGAGAGCACCTGCTCCGGTTCCTCGGTCCTACCGTTCCGGCTCCGGTCCTGTGTTCAATCTGACTGGTCGTTCTCCGTGCTCTACTCTCCCCATTCGCGTTCTCTTCTTCCCCATCTGTATGCATACCGCGTAATTGCCAGCATCAATCAACTCTTGTAACGACCTGGGGAACAACTCGCATTCCTGACCTATCTACACGCGCTCTAGAGATTCTTTGTGGCTTTTCAGGGCCGTTCCTCTCGTTATCTCTGACCAGACAACAGACAGACAAAACAGACTCATCATGACCAGGTCGTCAGCCACGACACCCTACGCATCCAGCGCCAGTTCGAAAATCCTCAATGATTATGTGCGTGGCAGATTGCTGATCCGTGTGCGGCCTCTCCCAGCTGAGAATTGACGCGTAGCAACTCGGTGATTCGCTGGGTAAAGGCGCGTTTGGGCAGGTTTACCGTTGAGTCGCGTCTTCTTACGTGGTCGACGCTGACCGCTGAACTTTGGACACGTTCCAGGCGCGCTCAACTGGGCAACCGGGGAAACCGTGGCCGTGAAGGAAATACAGTTGAGCAATATCCCCAAGGGTGAACTCGGCCAAATCATGGTGCGCGTCCTTGGCTACCTGCCTCTCACCTTTTATGTATCCCATTCTAAATCCTCAAGTTTGCAGTCTGAGATCGATTTGCTGAAGAATCTCAATGTATGACGCCTTTTGATCCCTATATTGCTCGACGATTCACTGTGTTGTCCACAGCACTTGAACATTGTCAAGTACAAGGGCTTTGTGAAAACGCCAGAATATCTCTACATCATCTTGGAGTATGCAGGACCCCCACCCACCGCTTATGCACGTGCTCTTCCTGATGCTTGCTAGGTTTTGCGAGAACGGATCTTTACATAACATCTGCAAACGATTCGGCAAGTTTCCAGAGAACCTTGTCGCGGTCTATATTTCCCAGGTCCTCGACGGTCTCGTGTACCTACACGACCAGGGTGTGATCCACCGAGACATCAAGGGCGCCAACATCCTGACAACCAAAGATGGCGCCGTCAAGCTCGCCGATTTCGGTGTCGCGAGCAATACGACTGCCGCCGGCGCGGCAAGTGATGATGCGGTCGTCGGAAGTCCGTACTGGAGTACGCCTTGTTTCCCGCACCTTGGCATCACACACCTTGTTTTGACTGATGACTGATGCATCCAGTGGCACCTGAGGTCATCGAGCAATGTGGCGCTACTACAGCATCTGATATTTGGTGACTTTGGGTTCGGGAATTGGATTGATCTCTTTGTCTAATATTTCTCCCGTACAGGAGCGTTGGCTGTACAGTGATCGAATTATTGGAAGGCCGCCCACCCTATCATGCCCTGAAGCCTATGCAGGCGCTGTACAGAATCGTCCAGGATGACTGTCCACCGATACCCGAAGGGGCATCGCCCATAGTCAAGGACTTCCTTTACCATTGTTTTCAGAAAGACTGTAACCTCCGCATATCTGCCAAAAAGTTGTTACGTCATCCATGGATGCTCTCCGCCAAAAAGCAGATGGCTGACGGGAAGCGTACGAAAGGAGAGGTGGAGGGATCGCGGCCACTGAGCAACTATAACTTTGACGAGGCCGTACTCAAAGTGCAGGAGTGGAACGAGGCACTCAGGTGTGAGTCCTTCAGCATGTTTTATTGTACCAAATACAATTATAACATGTTTTACTCACAGCTCCCTCGCGGCCCTCAAAACATGGTGGGCGAGACCAATTGGACGTCGCTCGGCAACAGGAGTTACTCGCCTCGCCGATTAAACCGCGGTTCAACGATTCTTCTTCACCTGCAGCCCTCGCTTCCTCGTTGAGTCTGTTCCCCGCTTTGAATGCCTCGAGGACGGGGGCTCCTCCTGCGGCAGGAAAGAATGCTGCACCCCTTGCACTACCTTTACCGGCTGTCCTACGCCAGCCTGAAGAACAGACAGATAACTGGGACGATGATTTTGAGGAAGGCATATCGTTCTCCAAGCTGCAAGGTATTCCGTGTCGTGTGCTTCTTACACCCTAGAAATGTAACCGCTCACCCTCCGCCCTCTCACAGCAATCGAAAAATCGACAGCGGACGAAGAAAAACAACAACCTGAGCACGACGACAACGCACAAACAATCAGGCCCACGAACCGTTCTCCACGCTCAGCGCCGGGCGTCATTTCCAAGTCCCCATCTCGGGACATAGCCCCCATCGTCGAGGACTACTCAGACCTCGGTATCGACGAAGACGACGAATGGCAAGAGAAGTTTGCAGACTTTAAGATGAAGACCTCCGTCCGTCGCGGGCTATTCCACCCGAACGACATCAAAACCGTTGGGCTCGCGCCCGTGTCTCCCAGCGCCAAATCGGCACCTCTACCCGACGTGTTGAATGCAATAGGACATTCCCGCACACAGTCGCACCCACTGAACCCGGTCACCCCGTTGTCGGCATCGCCGTTTACTGGCCCGGCGGGCACGCGATCACACTCGCGGTCACCGTCGTTCGCCGGCTCGTCCAGTGGTTCATTTGGGAGATCGGACGTGCGGAGGCTGGCTAGCCAAGAGTTTAACAAGTATGCCGAGGACGATGATGAGGACTACGATGATGTGTTCGGAAAGCCGAATGGATCCTGTGCGTGCTCTTTTTATTTATTTATTTATATTTTGGTATGCCACGCTATCGGCTGGGCTAACTACCGAATGCGTACTGTAGTGCTTGAACACCCTGTGCAGACGCTGCAGCTCAACACCCGGTTGTCAAACAAGTCTTGGGTAGGTTATTATGGTTACCCGCAGATTCCGCAGCGAAGTCGTCGTAACTAATGGTCCGGTAGCTTGGAGACGAAGATACTGATGAAGAGGATCCGTTCGCTGAGGTACGTACACGTTCTATGCAACGTGTTGGTGTTGTTGAGCGCCATCTACCACCATAGATTGATGAGGGCTATGCGGAGGATGACTTAGAAGCCAACTTGCAGCGTGATAAACACGCGCGGCTCACCACCGCGGTCAACCAACTCATTGACGAGCTCACACCGTCAGCGCCCGATTTCCAGCTCCGGGACGCCTGTGATCAACTCGTAAGCTTGTCCTCCCTGTTCGCTCACCCGCGTTACCCGTAGTGATGGTATATGCCTGATTCAAATAGCTGAGTATCGTGTCCGATGCTCCCGAGATGCAAGGTCAGCTAGTCTCAGCGCACGGGATGCTTGCGATTCTGGAAGTGTTGGAAGGACGGGGATCTCGTGAAGTCATCATGCGGCTCTTACAGATCATCAATCTGGTGAGTACCCCATGGGGTTTTGGTTTTTGATTTTGATTTTTTCCCCTACGAGTCTGCCCGTGCTGTACCGCGTGCTGACTATCCCGCGTTCTTGGTAGCTGGTCACAGCCGATGCAAGCTTTTTGGAGGGTTTCTGCCTGATTGGGTGCGTTGTCTTCTCTCCAGACCTGCCAACGAAACTGACCGCTCTTACGGAAGTGGGATTCCCGTTATGATGGGTGCGTAGTCATGGCCCGAAGTGGACTCGATGGCCATTTCATATACTGTATCTCCGCAGGTTTTACCTCGAAAAGGTATCCGTCCGAGTGTCGGCTGCAGGCCTCAAATTTCATCCAGTTGCTATGTCACACGTCCGTGCTGACTCTGCAAATGTTCATCTCGTACGTCCCATTACCTATAGAGGGTTGATTAATTCCCACCTCTCTTACTCTCATCTTGCCAAATTCTGTTAGGTGTCGGGGGTTGAAGGTCCTCGTCGATCTCCTTGATGAAGATTTTGCCGAGCAGAGCGAGCTCATCGTACACGCGCTGAACGGAATTGGGTCCGTCTTCGAGCTGCAAAGTCCGACTTCCACGAAGAATGATTTCTGTCGGTTGTTCATCCGAGAGGGCTTGCTCGATCCGCTGTCATCTGCGCTTCTGAACGTAATGGCAAGCCGCGGCGATGCGGCGGCAGACATGAAGCGGAAGATAATCCAAATCTTGCTGGTGTTCTGTCAAGTATCGCAATCCGATATCCACGTTCGCAATGCGCTTGGCACACGAAAGGTCGTCCGACGTTCGTATTTCTCTCGCGATACCCCTTTTTTCTTTCTTGGTTGACTGAATGTGTAGGGTTGTTGCGCGCATGTGAACTCCTTGAGCCGGAGTATCTCGTTCATATGCTCAAGGCCATCAAACATCTCTCTATGAATGCGACGTTGCTCGAGGTTCTGCAAAACGCCAATGCCATCGAGATTTTGACGCGGATTCTTGACGAGCAGAGCACCGGACTCCACAGCACGGTACGTCACGACGATTTCGCCCTCTGTGCCGCGGTTTATGACAATACATATATTCGTTTCTAGGAAATGTCGAATCATATATTCCAGACGTGCTACAACCTTTGTCGTTTGAACAAGGGTCGACAGGAGGAGGCGGCGCAGGCGGGCATTATACCTTTGCTCGTGCGCGTGATCGAGTCGAGTTCTCCTCTCAGACAGTTTGCACTTCCTATCCTTTGCGATCTTGCCAGTGCTGGGAAGAGCTGTCGTATGTTGTTGTGGCAGCACGATGGACTGTCGATGTATATCAAGCTGCTCACAGATCCTTACTTCCAAGTCAGCGCTCTGGAGTCCATTCTGTCATGGTAATCGTTGCTACAAAAGTTGAGGTTTCTGTCGACTAATTCTTTTTATTGTTCCTCCCATAGGCTGCAGGAGGAGACAGCACGTGTCGAGGACCGACTGGCCAAGGCCAAGTCCATCGATGCGCTCCTCAAGTGTTTCGTCTCGGCCAAAGCAGGTTCGTTTGAGAACTTGCTGGATCCATTCCTCAAGATATGCCGACTCTCGACTCAGATAGCCATCGGCATAGCAAAAGCCCAGTTCTTCAGACGAATCACAGAGAAGCTGGGAAATAGCAAGGCAGTCGTAAAGTTGAACTTATTACGGATCCTGCGCACCGTCTGTGATGTGCACCCGAATCGCGCGTTGCTCGTCGAGCGCTACGGTATTCACGAGACCGTAGCGTCGCTGCGGCGCGACGACGGCGCAGTGCTCGTCAGAGAGCTCGCGAAAGAGATCGAACCAAGTCTTGCTCCGGCACTCAAACCTTCCTTCAAGGCCGCTGCCGGAATCGACACGCCAAAGAGCACGATCGCGCCCAAGAAACGTATCTCTGCACCCGGTTCTACGCGCCGCACCGCCAGCGACACGTCTGGCATATGCACGCCTTCACCGTCGCCCTTCATCACTAATCTTGTAAATCCGCGTGTCACCAGCGTCGGTTCTGGTACGGGGACGAGGACGGGAACGACGAGCAGGGCCCGTCACCGCGATTCGGCGTCTGCGATACTCCGCGGTAGCCAGGCGCTGCGAGCACGGACTGGCGTCGAATAATAGCAGTTTTCAACAGGCTTTGTACAGTATTTTCTTTGTATCTCTCTCTCTGCACATGGATCATTGGGGTTTTGTTTTCGGAACCTGGTTCGCTCCCTTTTAGTTTGCTGTTCGCACACGACACGATTGCTACGTTGCTTTATTGTCCCACACTCCTTGTGATTCAGCATCATATTACACACTCCAGCATCATTCCCTGCATCCCTGTGTTTTAAAAATCTTCACATTACTGTACTAGAGGTCTGATACCCCCTTAATCGAGTGGTGTGTTTCTCCGGGATATACTTGTGCGAAATGGATATCAATTGCCAGTCTCTCGGTAAGCGATACAGTACAGAATACATCCAAAAGATAAAACCGTTTGTCAACAGATAGGATAAATACTATGATTACTTACCGTAAATGTCTCAATGGGAGGCTAGATGCTTGCCGCCCACATAGTACAACAAACGCTTCGGGCACGCAAGTCCGTTCAACAACTATGGTGGCGCAACTTTGGAGGGTGTCACGTGCGTTTACACCTCTGACGGCATCGCTGTCGAAAAGGTCTCCATCGCCAAGTATGACCCGTTCCCCAACTCCGCTGCATCCGCTGATCGTGTGATGCGAGGAACAGGTGGCAGGGGCCGCACTTTGGGCTGCGGTGGGTAGATAGTGGACAGCGTCGACAGGGCTGGCGGTGGTGCGAATGACATACCCGGCTGGGTGGTCGAGTGATAATGCTCATGATGGTGGCGGTGGAGCTGTGGAGCTGCGTCGTGATAGACGATATTAGTATTGGGGCTACTGGCGTAACGCTTAAGGTCCACGTGATCCGTGACATCATTGCCACTGTGAGACTGCGCAGTTGCGGGGAGTCAGGACCTTAGACTAACTTAAGATGGTATCTGCGGGAAGACGTACCACAGATGAAGTCTTAAAAGACAAAGCGAGCGTACGATTGTAGACGAGCCGTGGACTGGAGGATAAAGATGGAAGCGGGCATACTGTGAGGTGATGTTTCGTATGGATTGTGTCGCAGAATTGATCATGATTGTCAAGATCAATGTGATAGTACAAATGACGCTGCATAATATTTGAGCAAAATGATGGGTGTAAGTAATGTGTGCATCTACGCACCTGTAGTAAAGCAAACCTTCTCGCAACATGACTCGTAACAAGTTACTCGCAGTTTTGTAATATACAGAGCTTGCCGTGCGATAAACTGTGAGGGAAACGATGACTGTATCGTACAGGAGAGGAAGCCAGGCAGTTGAAGATGCGAGCGGCCGCCCGCTGGAACCGACCCGAGCGTTTAGATCAAGTCTTCAGAGGCGATGATAAGACACTTACATCCTTGTGTCCACGATCATAGTACAGGCTGCGGGTATAAGGGTAGTGTGAGCATGAAGAAGAATAATACAATACAAAGATAACGGTAACAACGTACAATCGACGAGAGAAGGATCCGGATGTTTCACGGCTGTACAGAATCGGTGAAAGGGACGGTGTACCGATAACGGTAGACGTACGAATACCATGCGTCAATGCATACGAGTTGATTGTGATAAAAGTTAAAAGGATAGCGAACACGAAGGCTTGAATTGATATGAACTCCCAATACAAGGCACGAATACTAAAGAGAAAAGTCAGAACCGCGAAAGTGCTTCCCGGAAGCCCCCCTTACCGCAGGAACATCATTATGAACACTATCGTGATCCCAATCATGGTCATGGAACCTTCGTACCGAACGAAATGCGAGCACCTACAGGGTTTTAAGTGTCTTGAAGAAGCGGCCAGAGGCAAGGATGTGACGGCTAGTACTTACGACTGCAGACGAACTGTCAGAGATCTCATCTTTCAATCTGGATATGACTCACCTGCTGGGTCCAAGAATTGGAGAAGTATGCCCAAAGGTTGACGATGAAACTCAGGGGAATGAGGTAACGATTCTGGGGGAAGGGGGGGGGGGTTGATCAGGGGAGGAGCAATGCACAATGGAAACAACGCTCTGACCACCAAGAAGAGATAGACGTCTAAAAGCATTCCTGTTTGAACATCCAATACAATCAGAAGCGAGAACGGCGCTTACTTAGCCCCTTTCCTCCCTTCCATATGTACTCAACCTGCGTGTTCGTTCAGATCGCAGCGTGGAGACATTCATTACATGAGGTAAACAAGGAGGTGAACGCACCTCATCAGAGAAGGTGAGAATGTGGTCCCACACAAGTACCGTAAATGCTGCCACTCCAACATACTATTCTCGACGTTGTTAGTAGAGCTCCAGTTGGAGACAAGTAGGCTTTAGATGCACCTTCGTCGTCACGCTATGACAAGTGTGAGCAGAATGCCGTAAGATATATGATCACGTGAATGCGCACGAGTTCCTGTAATCGGTGGCGACTAGATTGATGTCTGCTGCTGATGTCGACATGGAGGGCAAGTGGAACAAGCGTTCGACGCGCTGTTCATAGACCGCAGGGAGGGGCCGGGCCTCTTCTCGGAAAGGGAGCGAGAGGGGAGTTGGAGATGCGGGGGCGGCTGTTCGGTGCTTTATGTAGAGGTCCAGCCCCACGTAACTGTGCCAGGAGGTGATCCGCCAAAGGCCCGGATCGATAACGAACGCCCATTTCTTCCTTAAACATACAGCAGGTCGAAAAACTCCTGTGAAAAAGGGTCCTGGGAGGGACAAATCTGTGAGAGTCGCCGGAACGCATCAGCAACCTTGACTACAACGACTTCTCGGGCCTCCGCTGGCACCGTTGGCTCGCGGTGACAAGGCTCATAACTAGTCTGGATTTCTTGGCACCCTCAAGGCCACCCCCGCGGATCAAATCGATCGTGTTATATGACCCGAGTAGCAAAACGTGCCCCACACATCTGGATTATATAGATCAGCGGTAATATATCCCTGTGACGGGACCACAAGACTTGACTTTCATGATGTGAGTTTGAATCACCATCACCGGTGATTGACGTGCGCGTGACTGATAGTGGAAAACCGGCACTCATATCCCGGTTGTTGAGACATGCGAATTGCGCCTGACAGTTCATCGGACCGGACTACGCTACGAGATACCTGATACTACAAGCCATCGTTATTTACCACTGATCCAGGAGTCAACACGGCACACCGACTGCCTCGCTGAGGTCAGCCTTACGTCTGTGGATATCATAGAAGAACAAAAGCCATTAGATTATCATAATAAGAGCCGTCAATAATAACACAGCCACCGCCACCAACTACGATAGAATCTGGAGAAGATGTTAGCACCGTTGTAATCGGGAACGAGAACGAATGCCTCACAGCAATTAATACGACCGCGACCACAATAATGACGATGAGGCCGAGGCACGCGGCTCGACGTCCGGCTTTCCGCTGATACTCTGATGCGGTGGATAGCTCCTCGGCGGCTCCGCCTGCATCCACTTCGACTGAGTAAAGATTTGACTCGATATTATCTACGACGGAATACGCATGAGTCAACGGACGCGGAGATTGTAGATTGTTGGGTGGACTGACCAATCATGCCACCCTGCTCGTGTACAAGCGTTCCGAGGTCGCGGAAAATCTCGGAGAGCTCGTGTATACCAGTCTCAATCTCCCTAATTTCAGCTTCGCGCTCCTGGATGAGGGACTCCTGGTAAGCGAGTTCGTGTGGAGAGAGCTGCGACTGCATGGCTTGGGCCTGCAATTGCTCGGGTGCAGCTTCCGTGCGCTGACTTGACCTAAAAGGTGGGGACACAGTTAGTCGTGAACTGAGTCCGTCACTCCACTCACGTTGAGGGATCCTCCTCGACCGCCAACTTGACACTATTTACAACCGTGCGCTGTTTCTCGGCGCTTACTTGCTGAGCCCGCTGAAAAGCGACGAATGACAGCTGGAAGTCATGCGCAGTCTTCTGCATCTGTGTCTTCTTACTTGGCTGTGCTGCTGTCAGTGCCGACACTCAATGCACGGTGTATTCAGACTACAACGTACCAGAGTTGCTTGCAGCGCCGCCAGTTTCTTCAGGTCGTCGGACCCACGCTTTGTCATAGCACGTGTTGTCTCTGTGAGGTCATGGCTTGCGGGAGCCATCAGAACACTACCACAGCATCTAGGTAATGAGTGGTAAGGAGACGCACAGACTCTTTCGTAACGAGGACGAGTCCCGGGGAGTGCCTAACTGGTCGACGAGCTTGAAAATCCCCTGCACGTTCGCGTTTATCTTAAAGACTTGAAGTGAGAGGGAAGATTGCAGGTTGAGGAATGCTGCTTCATCTGGTGACCGCGGCACCTGGGATGAGAAGGACGGGGGTTGTCTTGGACCGGATTCTATGTCTTGAAAGCTCATGATTTGCGTGTAGTGTTCGTGCGAGTGGAAACGAGGAAATGGGGCGAACGACAACGGTGAGAGCGCAGCAACATACGTCTGCCACGTGGGTGAATATCCTTATTTGGCACCAACCCATTCACTTGCTTTCGTATTCTTCCACTGCGAAATGAGTGCTGCCGCAGTTCGCGCCGCTGCAGCTCCAACTCGGGGCCTGCGACTGCGACCCGTCCGCAAAATACGCAAGCTCGTCCATGACAGCCGTGGCCTCCCCATTCCCCACGTTGACATTGTGGTCCGCGACACCCACCTCTCGCGCCTTGGCGAGCATTATCACAACACCCTTGCCGATGATCTCCTATACTTGACCTACAAGCACGAGAGTGGCCCGCGCCCAACGCCTCGTAGCATCCGCCTCATGTACGACCCCGAGGACCCATACGCCAAACTACGACATAACCCACCCGTCGGTGGCTCCCAGGTCAGCCGAAAACTTGCACCCCCAACGACCTCAGAGAACGTCATCTGTCTCGAGCGCATACAGCTGCACACGATGTCCAAAGATGCTCTCTCCAGCCGGCAGAACCTACTGGGGCCCATTATGGCCCTGCGTGCGCTATCGGGAGAGACGGAACAGGGCGGCGGACGCCGTGGCAGCACGGGCGTGCAAATCGTGCGCGGAGTCAAGTCCGTCGGCGGCTGGGTGCGTCCTGGCCTCCCGCTCGGAGCCAAGGTCGACCTTCGCGGCGCGAAGATGTACGAGTTCCTCGGCACGCTCACCGAGTTTGTCCTTCCCCGGTTGCGCGAGTTTCCCGGCTTGTTGCTCCCGCCGGCATCAACAAATCAGCAAACGCCAGCGGGCGTGTCCGGCGTCGTGTCCTTTGGTCTTCCACCTGAAGCATTCGGTTTCTTCCCTCAGATCGAGGTCAACCTAGACGCCTACCCGAAGACCTATGGGATGCATATACACTTTATCACAAGTGCCAGGGGTGTTGGTGCGCAGGAGCGGGCGAGACAGCTTCTCTCTGGATTTCAGATTCCTTTTGTGCGCAGGTAAAAAAAGTGTTACTAGTTCATCGGTTCGCCTCTGTCTCTTAGGGTCATGGTCATGACCATTTAGCTTTGGCTGGCTGTCCTCTTGATATAGAACTGCATTGCGAGTCCGATGCCTGAGATCAGTGAGGTGTGATCTAATAGATTTTTAAATTTAAAGTATATAAATCTTGAAATAAACTTGTCCCTCCAACCATCCAATAACTAGGTATTTATTATTGCTAATAGTGAAGCACTGAAGTGTTCCTTGGTCCCTTGTGGTATACAATGCTTCACACCAAAAGATAGCAAACAGGAGCAGATAAGATAAGCAGAGTCCACTTATAGTCAACTGTAGGATCAAATAAATTGGTGACTTTGGGATAAATCTGGTCTGCTAATGCACTGGATCCAATTCATTCTGCCGGCTCATCATTTACCCAGCACATAAGTAGACCATTTTCATTTTAAATTTGCAGCCTAATATGCTTACTCAACAATGTATTTAACCTTACAGTTAACTATAAGTGGACTCCAACATGATTCCTTATTTAGATAGCATTAGTCAGGTTGATACATGCGCGGAAATTTTGCCAGTCCCCTGGGTCCTCTGTCACTCAAGCGCCCTTCCAGACACGTTTTAAAGCTTTGCCATAATCTAGTCAATCTAGAGTTTGCCCCCCTTCCCCTCCTGAAGTTATATGCTCTAATGTTGAGAGAGTGGGGACAGTGAGCCACTTGGTGAGCCACTGACATAATAGCGCTGGTACATGTTTAGATGACGACTATGCGACCTCAGTCGCTCAAGACAGTAGGAGTAGGGTCTCTCGCGTCTACCTCACCGTATTCACACCGCCGACATCAGCACTCCATGCTGCCACTGCCTTTGCGCCTTGAATGATTGGTAGAACCTTGGAAGGCCCGTCAAGCCTCTCGATGTTAATCAACCCCCGTCTCGAATAATCTCTCATCGATGGCTGGTATATGGAAGAGTGATGGTAAATATTGCCAGCAAGTCTAACGCGGTCCGATTCTTTTGGCAAGGGTTTTCGTTCTCAGGCTCGCAGCGCTCGCTCCATGGATTAGTTGAGGTACTTGCGTTTGCGCTCGTTCACTTTCTCGCCTCGTCTGGGCGCTCCGCCGCCTCTGTTGAGAAGAAGCTGGGGCACGTTCCTAACGTCATGTGAAAGAAGGTTTGGTGTTCGCTGCTGTTCTGATTTTCTTACATGGCTTGGTAAAACGCCTGTCCGATAGCGCCTTGCCTTGTGGATTCAGCGTGTCGACCATTCGCTTGTGGACGGCGGGCGGGCGGCCTCGCTGCAAGGATTCGCGGTGGACAGAAGGAGATCGTCATTGGAAATATGTGAGCCGCGTTGCACAAGGTTCCCATCCAGGGTTTGACCTTCTCGTCACGTTCCCGAGTAATTGCAATCTGGAAAGTGAATACTACCTAGTGAACAGGGCACACGATACTGCTCTTCAACGGTGAGCAACATCAGACGATGGTGTCGATGAACATTTTCCAACAACACGCCTATGGTACATCACTGTTTCCGCAAATCAGGCACGGCATTTTGGGACCATTTAATCTCTATTCCGAGTCGGAGGTGTACTGTAATGTGCACTCGTGTCCCGAATAAGAGGACACAGCTTTCAACGTCACACAATAAACCAATTCGGCTCTTTGAGCACGCCTGGCCGTTTGCTTTGCCCTTATTGGCCTAGCGTATTACACTTTCTTACCATGCGGAAAACGTCTGTATGCAGGGTTGTAGTTTGTTCCTGCTTGTGGGACCTGATATGAAATTGTGCGAGTAGAGGCTGATACGGCCCAGCGTCTAGCCAGTCGGCTAAAGAATATTTTCCACTTTACGCTTCCGCGGACCAGGTTGACCTAAAGCCCCTTCGACTTATTGCTCCATTGGGGATCCGCACCCATGACCATGCCAGCCGAAATATGCGATGCCTTCAGCACCTGCGTTTACTCCGCCAAGCGCTATGGGGCAACTTTGGCTCCCTCTCGTAACCGAATATCTCAGCTCTGCTAATTGGCTCGCCGGACGCCGCATAACGATGCCGTAGTTTGCGGACCTGCACCTTTCCCAGTCTTGACGTTGGTTCCCGAAAACGTCACAGTGATGGCTCCTATGTGACTCCCTGCGCCAACTGAATAGGGTAAATGTCACCATCTGTTCTGACGAAACTAGTCCATGTGAGCGCGATAACGCCAGGCTCTTGGACCTGTATCTCAAGTATTAAGGTACTCGGTGTTCCAACAACAGTCACTTGACTTGTGGACTCAAAACGTCTCTCCCCGCGAGGTAGCGAAACTCCAACTCGACTTCTGATCTTTTTTATTTATTGTCATTCTTGGGAAACAGTACAGTAGCCGCAGATGTAATCCTGGCCATGGCGACAATCAACTGTACATGTTGGGGTTTCGTTGTTCTCGAATTACACCTGCCATATAGTGGCGGCATACACAGCCTTACACCACCGCTACCATCTTTGGCGTTCACCAAACAACTCCGCCGAGACTGCATGGCAGATGCGGTACTTCATGCTCGCGATCAGGTGCGGCAACGTTTCGTCTGGCCAGTCTGTTGTTCCGTTTCACTGTCAAGAGACTAATAACACAAATTCTGACGCGTAGAATGACACAAATTGCGCTTTCGACGACGCCCGTCCGAGTCGGGATGTGGAAGTGCGGTTCATCGGAGGGTTGTCGCACTCCCCTCCACAGTCTCATATCGATCAAACCTTCTTTTACTGTTCTCGCTTGTTTTTCTGCGGAGAATTAAAGTGGGAGCTAATTTCTTTCCCACCAGGCAGCTCGAAAGAGGCAACAGTCGTCGCGCCTATCCGTTGGCCCGGGCTCTGGAACTTGGGCGAGAAGGGCCTTGCATCAAACTTCACACAGGTACTGTACTGTATAATGGCGTGTATAGCGGCAGGGGGAGCCCTAATTTCAACTTGATCTGTGTTTAAAATTTCCGGTTAGTGATTCCTCAAGCGGGGGGGCACGTGCGCAACGGTCCCAAATAACCCTACGAGAAAAAAAAGTGTGGTGGGGTGCATGTGAGGTTTTTCCCGTGGCTGTTCCGGCATTTTGAACCTTCCCCCCCGACCCCTCCCTAGCCTGACGCAAGAAATCTCGTTCGTTTAGAGCACCACACTGCCCGCTTTTCGAAACACCGTCCACACCTCTCATTGCGGTGAATAGCCCTTGGATCCTGTCATCCTACTTCTATATTCAACCGCGTGGCTCTTATACAACGGTCTCAGAAGAATTGTCGAGTCATTAATACCTTTAACGCACGAGTTTCTCAAGATTTACCAACTCAACCTATCGGTGAGGGGGTTTCTTTTCCTGTGATTTATGTCCTCAACATCTCAGTTTTCGCGTTGTCGCCGCTGGACCTCAGCGTAGGTCCCTTGACAACCGCCCGAATGTTGGTAACCTACAGTTGTTATCCCCAGTGTCACAGGTGCGTGAATAAACAAAGACTACTGGAACAGCCTCCGGCCTGTCGTCTTCTAGCGGCTCTTTCTGCGGCCACATAATCTACAATTCTACCGCTCGAAGGGTTTGTGGCAATCTGCGCTTGTTATCCCCAGGGGCCATGGTCGCAGGTGAGTGAATAGATCCTGAAGACTGGGAAAGCCTCGCGAGTCGCGACCTGTCATCTTCTAGCTCCGACCTCAGCTCTTTGTATGGCCACATAATCCGTAATTCGTGCAAGCCTCCAAGCAGTAAGGGGCATCGAGGGATGAGGGACGGGGGAGGAAGGATGAGTAACATTGTCCCCTTTGCTCATTAATATCACACGAAGGACAGGTCCTCTCGAACCTCCGCCGTCCACCCTCCCCATCTACACCCCGCTCCGTTAATTCTCAGCACATCGCTTCCGCCTCATCAAGTACTTCAGAAACCGCACAATTAGTTTTTTTTCTCGCCCTTCCTTTGGTCTTTTCCATGCATGCTTATAGCCTATCCTTCAAACGGCCTGATTCTGGAAACAATGAGTACACGATTCTGTGACATGGGAAACAATCGACTTCTGGGATATCCGATTGCCTCCCCTTTCACCTAGGAAGAGACCCATTTCACAGGCTTCTCTGTTACCTTATCAGCCTATTGTACAATGCAATCGATTGCACCAAAATGGACCACCGCTAGTACGTTATCATTCTGATCTTGAACGTCGTTAGTGCATAGGGAGCCCGTGGGTATGCGGATGCGGAGAGGTTGGCAGGGCCCGTTTTGCTAGATCCATTGTCTTTGTAAGACACAATAGCGGCAATATAATCACTGGTCACCGCGAGCATACCATCGGAAAAGCCTCAATCAGGCATAATCGAATCGGCGTCGCATGTTCCCAGGTATGGTATATATATTCACGCGTAGGTGCAAAAGTACTCCGCGAGCGAATTACAGATACATCTAAAGTACGCCGGCACGGGAAGACAGTGATCCGGACAGCGCGATCGCCGTGATGTGAGAAAATATAGGCCGCTCGAAAGTTGTGCAAACCGCCTGATGCAGTCCACAATAGTCACCACCGATGAGCTTGACGTACCTCACTCCTTATCAAAGTGCATTCTGCTGCGTAGCAAGGTTATTATGATCGCGAATTAAAACCATGATGATGGTGAAGGAAGCGTAGGGAATGTAAAGTCGTGATCACCTTCAGCGATCCTAGCCTGCCAGAGCGCTTACCCCTCTGTTTCGGCTATGAATCAGAGACGAGCAGACTGCCTCAAACGGCGTTGTCTCTATCCTGAGGTTCATAGTGAACAGCAGGGGCGAGGGATATTGGCACAGCGGACAGATACTGGAGTGGGGAAAGACACAGGTCAGTAAGTGAAGGGGGGGGGAATAGAGAATGTTCTCTCTTGCCGAGCAATATGACGGCCTTTTATACCTTGACCGGTCAATATAGGGGATGCGTCCTGAATATGATTGGCGTTTTCGAGTTTAGCGTCTGCTTTGCAAACATTGTAAGCGCGTGCCACCGCCCACGAGACTTTGAACCGTATTAGGTTGCGGAATACAACGGGTCCCGTGGAAAACTTGCTGGTAAAGGCTCCATTGCACTTCCGCGCCTTTCCGTATCGATCCGTAGGGGGTTGGGAGGTGCTATCTGAAACGCCCGGCAAGTGCGAGAATCAGTGTATTATCATAAAATGGCGGTATTGAACCTCCTAGAGTAGGTAACTCACGTTTTACCTTTCCCACTTCGCAAGGAACCGTGAGGTGCGGCGCGGGCTCAAGCAACCGAGTAATGGGTGCTCCGTTCCACTTTCACAGTAGGGTTGGCACCAATGGTTAGCCACGACTGAGCGCGGATGGCACCACATCGCGCTTGTGGCGTCGTCAGCTGCCACTCGGGAACCCTTTTCATTTCCGCTGGACACTTGGGGATAATCTGGACCTCAGGGTTGACACCCTAACGAAGGATGGGCATATGCCTACAGCTTGAGGTGAAGACACCGACGGAATGCCTGAGAGTTCCGCCTGAACCGAGCTGGATTTGATGCGACCAAGGCGAGATCTTTTCCGTTCCGGGTCCTAGATTGATATTAGTAAGTAAGAGGAAGCTCCTATGTGGCCACAAGTGTCTTCTTGTCGCCGGAAAAATAATAGTTTGGGAGAGCCTGGGCAGGTGATACACCTCATATACGTCACCCGATGCCGTTATGCCATGCCACATCTAAGGGACGATGCACCCAGCGCACGTAAGCTAAGGCGCCCCGCTGCCCTGCTGGTAGCAACAATTTCTAGTTGCGGAAAGAAGACAATAACGCCTGGGGGTCCGCCAGTCGAGAGAATTGCAACAAGAAAGGTCTTCACTTTGGGAGAGTACGCTAGTTTGGATTCGGCGGTCTTCAAAGGCAGTTTAGATAAAAGAAACGCCAGGGGGTTTCAGAACACCATTGACGAAAAAAAAAAAGGATCCGTTCGTACTGATCGAAAAACAATTTAATTGTAGAAACGCACGACTTTTTTGATGGACGGGTGAGACGGCCATCTGTTACAATCGGCGATTTTGGAAACGATGATCATGTGTTGTGCAGCGGCCAACACTCGGAGCTGCCAATGCCGTAGCCATTCATCCTAAAAGAAGTCATTGGTTACAAGCAAAGGGTACTGTACTCCGCAGAGCACTTGAACCTATCCCCGATACAAAGATCCTTCTTCATTTGTCCAGCCTCCCTGGCAAGCGTGTACAAGGGCGAACCGCCAGGAGTTGTTACCCCATTACCGTGGGTTTGGTACTTGTGAGTTGTGAACTTTATGTTGTGGAATGCAGGAAAAATCGTCTGGATATTCTGGAAGGTCACTTTTCTAACATAGAAACGAGGGCCACGGACAAGCCTATTCCAGCTGGAAAGGACCGAAAGGTGCAAGGAAAGGTGCGAAGGTGAAATCTGATGTCTTTCCCCTAAACCAACGAACACGTTCGTCTTGGCTAAGTGAACGGGATAATGGACCATCAACGCCAATTGGTCGATTCAGATGCGAGAAGAACGAAGCATGATCAACATCGATACCCGAAAACTCCACCTTCGGAAATGTTAGCACTGACCAAGAGTGTTGTTGAAGGGAATCCATGACTGCAGGCGCCTAAATCAACAAGCAAACGGTGGGAAACGTAATGAATCTTTGAAAAACTACTGACGCCCACGGAGGAGCGGAACAAGAGTGAAAAATGGCAAAAAGCTTGACTAACAGCCGGAACTGTGAGTCCGACGTTATCGATCCCTTCCACGTGTAATCGGAGCTTACACACCCCCACATCCTCCAATCGAGCAGGACGTCTACAGCAAGGCTGCAGCATTGTAGACGCTCTTTCGCCGAATCTCCGCCCAGTGCGAAGTCCGTATCAGTATCAGCTGGTTTCACCGACTGATCGGTAAAAATATCAGGTTTTCACCTTACTTGGTGCGGTAAGAACAAGCTCGAGCGTTCTATCCAAACGGAGATGGCCAGCCAGCTCGTCGGCAAGACCGTACTAACACAGCGTACAGCTCGGGGCACAGACTCACAGTGCCCTCTCAAAACTGGCGACAGCTCTTCTGCCGCTGTGAGTCTACGAACGGCAAGCACGTAGTGCGGGACAGTGTTCCATCCCGGGTGGTCTACACCTCTCAAAAGTTGCGGGTCAATTGCACGTCCTCATAGAATGAGAGTTTCGTGAGATAAGCTCTGCCGCGCGCCTACGCATGTAGAAAATCATCCAGGGGGAACGTTGCCAAAGTCTAATAACGCTGCCTGCATGCGGCGCTCTGATAAGTACTGTATTGCTGACAGAGCAGCGCCGATTAAGTTGATTGGCGTATGATAGAACAAATTAATTTCACCTCCATCCGATCCCCTTCACTGCACGCCAACCGATCTACACGGTTCTCCATACAGTATCGACACCAATGTCACCTGCCAAGCGCCATAACCCATCCACAGCCCGTAGGGCCGTTGGCTCAAGGTCCCTCATGAATACGAGCGTAGCGATGGATGGGGCATATAGATGGATTTCGCGGGCGAGCCCACGCAGCGCCGCGAATGACACAGGTGGCGGTTCCCAATCGGAAACATCTAGCTCCACACTCCGGAGTCCGCGCAGGTGTCCGAGGTGTCCGTAAAACATGAGACGCTGCAGGGTAAAAATAAAAAACCGATTAGTCACACACAACCAACCTAGGTAAACTGCATATCACCTACTTCGTCCCCATTAACAGGCAGCGCCAGTGGGCCAAGGTACCTCACCTGTGGAGTCGGTCCGAACGCCCTGACGAGAGACGATAATAGTTCCAAAGAGAAGGTCGAGGTGTATGACTCGTCCGCCACTGTCAGGGAGTATATCGGTTGCGTCGATAGGCGTAAATCGGTGAGGAGAAGGGCGAGCTCGACACGCCTGGTTTCGCGATTCGAGCTTGAGAAGCACGTCTTGACGTGCGTCACGGGGCGACCTGGAACGAGGACACCCACGGCTTCGGTGAAGGTGCAATCGAGGATGGAGAGGCGAGGGAGGGTGTGTGCTTGTCTTAGCGAATGCGTGCTGATGGATACGTTTTCTGGGACGTCCCCGTCGAAATCGGAAATGTGTAAATCGAGGAGCTCACGTTGTGTAGTGAGAAAGGATATGAGATGCACATCCCACGCGAGGTCGCAGTGAAAAGTGTGGAGCTGAAAACCGCAGCCGTCGAGTATCCATGCATTGTTGATTGGGACCCCACCATCCAAGTGGACACTGAGCGAGCGTAAACTTGCTGTGTTCCGGAGCGCGCTGGAAATAGTCGTCCAGTAGTAGTGGGAAGGCGATGAGGACGGAATCCTTTCTTGGGCATTCAAGTTGCTTCTGTTGTCACCTTCAAGTTGTCCTTCGTTCAAGTATATCGCGAGGGCGGTGACCAGCCGGGATAATCTTGGCTGTTCAGCCAAGACCCGACAGAGCATGATCGTGTTGGAGGGCTCGTTCATGTCCAACTTCCGATAGAGTACACGCTCGGCAGCCGTCCGGAATGTCTGCGAGACCCGACAAAGCACACATAGGTCCGCCCGTCTTTCCACATGTTGCGCGATGTTCAAGTACACCTCCGGAGGCAGCGTCATGTATCGAAATGCATAGCCGTCCTACAGATATGGAATGAGCGGAGACAAGTACAAGAAAATGGAACACGGGGAATAGGACTCACGTTGGATGAGAAGACGAAGTCTACGAGCCGGAGGTCCCCAAGCGCTCAATATACCCGGGGTTCACGCTATCAGGAGCACGGTTAATAGTCTAGCCACCTTCTAGTGTCAGGGAGCTGTAGGAATGGGTGTCGCGAACGGAGGCGTTGGGGGCTAGGACCTCGTATTCTGAGTCACAGCGGTGTCTGGAGTCTTCAATGCCGCAATGCGTAGTACACGAGGCCGGGAACGAGTAGAACTCCGAGGCACAGCCTGAAACAACGGCGGCAGCCCGCAGGCGCAGAAGCGGATATTCCGTCGCCTTCCCTCAGTTACCTCAGGCTCTTTGCCCTGTATCATGGCTGTTAGTCCTTGGGATTGCTAGTTGCAGGATGATCACCGCGTTATGCCCATCAGAAGGCGCTGCGTATCCACAACAGTCCGGGTTTTTCGACAGTGGGCCAGTGATGCCGAACAATCGAATGCTGGAGCATTACCTTCTTGTGTCATACAACACCCCCATCAACCCTTCTCGCAGGGACCTCTCCCCTCGGGACTTCGACAGTGGATAGCGCTCCAACTTATCCCCAGGCATGAATATCCAGTACGTCTGACAGGTTGGCGCCAAGTCTATCAGCGAGCGTGGTCAGCTACGCTCAGCTTCTCCTTGCGTCAACGACGTCAAAGGGTACTTAGTATAGTGCGGGTGGCGGGCCGCATGGGCTGGAGGGACACTTCTAATATAACGACGGGGGGTCGGTTCTTATTACTGCTTTCGCACCAAGGCCAAATCCCGATCAAGGGCTCAAAATAGAGAATACACGTAAGTAGAAAGTAAATCTGGACCTGGCGATGTATGTCCGCGTGAGGCGAGCGACGGTCGTAAGTGAGGACGCGGCCATTTAAAAGACTACTGGCAACGGTGTCATGAAAAGGAAGGAAAGTGAACCATAAAAATCAGAGCAGAGAGAGAAGATAGAACACAGGTGTGGACAAATCAGCGACCGGAATGATATCATTCTAGCTTTTCCAGGGTCTCTAATCTGGAAAGGACCACGTCTTTGCTCGTTTCTTCAATCTCTCCTGCCAAGAACATTTCGTCCAAAATGGCATAAACCTGAGATCCGTAACGGGTCAGCATCGGGACGGGTTGTCAGAAAGTCACAACACACCTTGTAGAAATTGAAAACCAGGTCCAGCTCGCAGACATTGTCGAAGAAGGCATCTGTTTTTTGTATAAGCCACCTAAGCAACGCTCTATCTGGGTAGGTAGACCGAACGCACCAAGGATCTCGACAAATAGGTGTATGGCTTCCAGGTATGCAAGTTCGTTATCGTTTGCATCGACACACACGCAGAAAAAGAGGCCTGCATAGCGACGGTATACAATCTTGTAATTCCGGAACTAGAAGAGACCAATATGGTTGGCCTAGGGCAAATAGGGGACAGAGATGAGGAGATCTGCATACCTCAACGAAATTGGATTGATATTTCTGGTCGCGCGCCGCAACTACCCGATGCACTTCACCACGAAGACGGAGCTGTGGTCCAAGGTTGTAATCCAACTGATCTTTCCCATGGAGATCCAAGAGAGCGTACCTTCTCTTCATCGTCGTATGGGACATACCACTTTGACAACCGGGTCTTGCCTTGGCGATTCTAGTGAGAGATAAAGGGACCGCGATGAGATTCAGATATCACTAAGGGTAAAATCTCACCTGAACCAGGATGAACCGAATCATTATGGGAGTTTGGAGCAGCGTCGCTCGACAACAAGTCGGCGAGTCTCAACTAATTCATAATTAGCGCCGGCTCCCATGCCAAATGTGGGATAACCACGTGATGCTGACATTGCGTCAGAAGACTCAGATGCCCCTCAAGATGAGTTCACAAGCACTGTTTATCTTGAAGTTACACAGTCGCGTGGGTGGCTTTCCAGTGTTCCACACACACACCCCAAAAATCAAAATCTCTTTTTCGATGCTCTTTCGTAGCGAGAGTTCCAGCCCTCGTCATCGACCTTGTCATCGACACGGACACATGCACCTCCGCGCGGCGCTCAGGCAGTAATTTCATAAATCGGAAGTGTCCTTTGCCAACTAAGAGATGTATCGGATTCCCATAGCCCTGCTGGCCTGCGTTCCCACCCGTGCCGTGGATAATGAGCGCTTAATGAGCGCCGTGTTCGTGTTGTGACGACTTGTGTTGTGGGGACCCAAATTCATCACAGGAACCTACCCCGGTTATCATTATCAGGACGACAATATGGTTCTCAACTACCAACTATCAAGCTCGGCAACTATTGGATACGCCAACCTGTCTCCCGCCTTCCCAATCCGTACGACCAGACATACGTCCCCATATATCCAGTCCAACGTTGCCTCGTTCCCATATGATATAAACGCACCCTCCTGTCGGTTGAATGTCGTCCGCGGCGTGACCCACTCCACCTGCTCCGGTTTCTCGCAAGGAAAATGGTCAATCATTACCACATGTCCTCGAGTCACACCAATCCCGCCTACCAAATTCAAATGTAGGAGAAGGTCTTCACCGGGACGGTATCCTTGCAAGTCGACCACATGATCGATGAGCACGCCTTCGGCCCGGTCCAAATCAACCAGTTCACTCTCGTAATACATGTATAACACTGTTTGATACCTGAGCGCACAGACGCTCTGGTACACAACCGCGTCGCTCCCCTTCAGGACGACGTAGACGTGCTTGAGATCATCCTGAATCGGATAGACGTGTCTCAGCCCAAATGCTAGTGTGCCGCCTTCTGCCAGGATTCCAGGAATTCCGGGTTCTCAAGTAGCGCCGAGAAGGATTCACGGAATGCGCCTTCTTTCACGAGCAGAGGATGCTTAGAGACTGCGTCGTCAGCAGAGATAGGTCCATCGTCGTCGAAATAGAGGTTATATGTCAGTGTGACCCGATGACCTGATGTCACCGGCACAACCTCATGTTCAATTTCGCTGAAGAATGCCGCATAACCAATTGACAGTTGGCCTTTGGCCGCAAGCTCCTGGCCAGAGTCGAAGATCCATCCTTGACCACGGTGGCGAATGCGGAGAGCGCCACCCTCATGGGGCGTTGGAAATACGATCACGAGCGAGCCAAACAGATTTTACTCCGCGGAGTATCGACATGTGGCTTGAAGAGCGACCCTTCACCTGTGTAGCAACATAGTGTCAAATGGGGGTGAATGGATATTGAATGCGTACTGTAGACGTTTAGTTTGTATCGCTCGATCTTTATACGTTTCGTCGACTGGGTACCTTCGAGAAGACAGTCGTAGACTATCTCCATCAGGTCGGTGTGAAAAGGGTCCAGCATTCAAGTTGGGGAAAAGTATTCCGAGTCCATCTTTACAGCCTTGCGGTAGGTGTCATCAATCACAGTCTCCTGCTTCCTGCCAAAGGAAGCCCGTTCACAGGCATCAGTGAGTTGTTCCAACTCTTTGGGAGTAGCATTGGCAAGGTCGATGTGTCTATGACAAGGACGTTAGGAACTCTCCGGGTCGCCTGGAATATTCCGAACCTAGCATCGTTGCCGTCTTTGGTGAGCCTGTACAGGAGTGACAAACAAGAAGCTGGAAGCTGGAGCTTTCCGTTGACGAAGGGCAGCTTGTTGGTGATTGACTCCCGTACAGGAGTGAGTAGTTCTTGGGTACGAGTCAGGAGATCCTGAGACGCAGATCTTTTGGGGTCTTTCATATGTAGTGTTTGACGAGAGCAGGGCGAGGGCTTTTATGCGAGGCCCGATAGGGGTCGTGAGCGACTGCTAATTTAGGCGAGCAGCTTAGCCGAAACTCCTGTGTATGGAATTATGTTGGCTGGTCGGGGTCAAACAACGTGGCATCACTCGTATCACAAATGTAGAAGATAGGGAGGCCGAACACGAGTTTGTTACGAAATCAGAGCTGCGGCCCGCCCACCGCGAGCATATATTCTCGTTACGTGACAGCCCTGCCTGTTCCAATTGGATCTGTCAATTATCTTCAAAAAGACAACACCCCGTAGTACTATTGTACTGTAGTGGCTTTCGTTCAGCGTCTCCTGCTCCTGCGTCTTTTTTTCAGCTCGGCAGCTGTCAGAAACGCCAACCTGTCTCCCGCCTTTCCAATCCGTACGACCAGACATACCTCCCCGTATACAAAGTCCAACGTCGATTCGTTCCCATATGATATATACGCATCCTCCTTTTGGTTGATTGTAGTCATCGGCGTGACCCACTCCACTTGCTCCGCCGTCGCATAGAGAGATTCGCTCAGGTCACGGAGACGCTCGCGTTCTCGGGACACGATAATCCCACCTTTCGAGTGTAGGAACTGGACAAGGTCTTGACCCTCGGGATCATAGTATTGTGTAAAGTTGACCACTCGATCGATGAGCACACCTTCAACGCCCAACCCGTCATTCTTGTAATACATGTATAACACCGGCTCAAACAAGTTTGCGCGGACGCTCTGGTACACGACGGCGTCGCTCCCCTTCAGGACGTTGTAGACGTGCTTGAGATCATCCTTGATCGGATAGACGTGCCTCAGCCCAAATGCAAGCGTGCCGCCTTCTGCCAGGAATTCCGGGTCCTCAAGTAGCGCAGTGAACGCCTCAGTGAATGCGCCTTCGTTCACTAACGGAGGGGCGAGATGCTTAGAGACTGTGTCGTCCGCAGAGATAGGTTCATCATTCTCGAAATAGAGGTTGTATGTCAGTGTGACACGATGTCCTGATGTCACCGGTGCAACCTCATGTTCGATGTCGCTGAAGAATGCCGCATAACCAATTGACGGTTTGTCCTTGGCCGCAAGCACCTGGCCAGAGTCAAAGATCCACTCCTGACCGCGGTGGCGGAGGTGGAGAGCACCACCCTCATGGGGCGTTGGAAATACGATCACAAGCGACCCAAACATATTTTTGCTACGCGGGGTATCAACATGGGGCTTGAAGAACGACCCTTTATCTGTGTAGTAACGCAGTGTCAATGGAGGTAAATATACTATACTATACATTGAACGCGTACCATAGACATTTAGCTTGTATAGCTCGATCACTATACGTTTCGTCGACTCGGTACCTTCAAGGAGGCAGTCATAGATCATCTTCACCAGGTCGGTCTGAAAGACGTCCAGAATCGGGGAAAAGTATTCCGAGTCCATCTTTACAGCCTTACGGTAATTCTCGTCTCTCACAGTCTCCTGTTTCCGGCCAAAAGAAGCCGGTTCGCATGCCCGAGTGAGATGGTCCAACTCGTCGGGAGTAGCATCGGCAAGGTTAATGTGTCTAAGATAAGGATGTCAGGAATTCTCCAGATCGCCAAGGATGCTCAAACCTAGCATCGTGACCATCTTTGGTGAGCCTGTATAGGAGTGAGAAACAAGGAAGTGGGAGCTCGAGCTTTCCGCTGATGTAGGGAGGTTTGTTGATGATCGACTCCCGTACTGGAGCAAGTCGTTTTTGAGTACGAGTCGCTGAGTCTCCCATCTGATCTGGTGATGACGAGAGAATGGCATGGGGGGTTTTATAGGTCGTGAGCGCGTGAGCAACTCCTGCCAGTGATTCCGTTCCGGCGCCGTGTTGGGTCAGCCTGACTCGGGTGAGACTCCGTCAGAGCGGTTGGCCGGGTCGAGTCAAGTCAGTTGACTGAGTCAAACGAGTGACGTTAGGGTCAGACGTAATTAGGACGTGTAGACCGGTGACCGTCTGTTGACGAGCCCTTAAAAGGGAACTCTCGCTAGAGTGGTTTACCCGTTTACTGTAAGCGAGTCTTAGCGAGAGCCTGGTCACGTCGGACACGTCCCCGATATTTTTTTCGACGTGGTGGCGCTGTTACAGTATCACCACAAGCTGGTGACGTCATTAGGACACTGCGCGGATGCAAAGCGGGAAATCCCGAGACCGTTATTATGTACGACCAATCTCAGGAAAATCAGGGCAATCCATGGTCCCACATTCAGAGCAAGGCCACACAAGAGATCGATGGGAAGACAACCCGTGAAAATTCTTGTCGCAGACACTCGGCTAGTACGCCCTCCTCCTTGCTATCACACTGGCAACGGATCAGATCAGGCCGATTGTCCGACTTCCTGCTAGAGGCAATGTAAGGATCTGCTCGACAGCAACTCCAGCTGGCAGCTCTGCGGTGACAGTTTGCGCGTGAGCGGTATCGATGGCTCCAGGCTCCTCCTGCTTTCATGTACTACAGTCTGGATTCGCACTGGCACCGATAATCCACACGTGAACCTCCAGATCCTGGATGGCCACTAGCTCGAAACTACCCTCCAGACTCCAGAGCTGCCGTGGCGGTCTCGCCACCCCCATGCTCGCCCCTTTCCCCCTCCTTCGCGTACGTCTCCCAGCATAGGTTGCCGTCTTTGCCGGCCCAAAGGTGTGCATGCATCACATTGGCCACAGGGCGTGATACTTACGGAGAGTACACCTAGATTATGTGGTCTATCCGCCCTCAAGCTTCTTGCCTGTGTCTGCCTTCGTGCGCATCTCCCTTTTACTAGCACACGCTACTGTCCTCGCCAACCTCGAGGGTGAGCACGCATCGCGTCGACTACAGGGCACAACCCGCTCACGGAGCGCATACACTTATTCGCTGCAGTGCTTTATTCGCCCTCGAGCTCATCCTCTAGGGGCCCACCTTCGCACGCACCTCGGTTACAACACAACATCTCGACCGCGCTCTGCCCCCGCGCTCTCTTTATCCTCAAGTTGCGCGCGCGCCCTTCCACAGCATGAATTGTCGTCCTTTCTGACTTTAAGGAATGTGTATGCATCGCGTGCCCCACTTACAGAGAGCGTTTATCCCGTGCTTCAGGTCGCGTCCACGATACAGTGGCAGTTATTTGATTTAGCTTTATTTGTTCAAGTTCTGCTATTATACAGTAACCGTCTAATTTGGAGTTCAGATTGCTCAGTGAGGGGCTGGTGAGTCACTTGATGACGGGCCAGGTCAGAACTGACAACACTGTTATGTGAATGCGAGGGAATCGTGTTGTTGGCATGTTGCCTTGCTTCGCAGAACGGCACAATGCGCCGCAATCGGAGTTGCGTCCCGCGCGCCCTCAACTGCCTCAACTACAAATCCAAAACCAAAGCGTACAATAACATGCGTAACGCGCGTAACATTGGATTCTGTCAACAACAATAATAATACCGCGTAGTACCAGTACTTCTCATTCAGCTTCTCCTGCGTTCCAGCTCGGCAACTGTTGGATACGCCAACCTGTCTCCCGCCTCCCCAATGCGTACGACCAGACATACATCCCCGTATACAAAGCCCAATGATGCCTCGTTCCCATATGATATAAACGCATCCTCCTTTTGGTTGATTGTCGTCATCGGCGTGACCCACTCCACCTCCTCCGCCGTCGCAGAAAGAGATTCGTTCATATACCCCCCACGAAAACACTCAGGATCTTGAGTTACGATGACCCCACCTTCCTCGTGTAGAAATTCGATAACGTCTCGATTTTCGGGATCCCAGAATCCTGAAAAGTCAACTACTCGATCGACGAGCACGCCCTCAGCCGGGTCAAACATGTCATTCTTGTAATACATGTATAACACCGGCTCAAACCCGATCGCGCGGACGCCCTGGTACACGACCGCGTCACTCCCCTTCAAGACGTTGGAGACGTGCTTGAGATCATCCGAGTCCTTAATCGGATAGACATGCCTCAGTCCAAATGCAAGCGTGCCGCCATCTGCCAGGAATTCCGGGTTCTCAAGTAGCGCCGTGAAGGCCTCACGGAATGGACCTTCAATCACCAGCGGAGGAGCGAGATGCCTAGAGACAGCATCGTTCGCAGAGACAGGTCCATCGTCGTCGAAATAGAGGTTGTATGTCAATGTGACACGATGTCCAGATGTCACGGGCGCAACCTCGTGTTCGATATCGCTGAAGAATGCCACATAACCTATTGACGGCTTGTCCGTGGCCACAAGCTCC
Organism: Russula vinacea; assembly: GCA_022376525.1. Taxonomy (NCBI): domain Eukaryota; kingdom Fungi; phylum Basidiomycota; class Agaricomycetes; order Russulales; family Russulaceae; genus Russula; species Russula vinacea. The sequence continues at coordinate 40,628 of WTXL01000096.1, read as the reverse complement.
TGGCCGGAGTCGAAGATCCATTCTTGACCACGGTGGCGAAGGTGAAGAGCTCCACCCTCATGGGGCGTCGGAAATACGATCACGAGCGAGCCAAACATGTTTTTGCTCCGCGGAGTATCAACATGGGGCTTGAAGAATGACCCTTTATCTGTGTAGCAACGTCACAGTAGGGTCAAATAGAGGTAGATGTATATTGAACGCGTACTGTAGACATTTAGTTTATATAGCTCGATCTTTACGCGCTTTGTTGACTGGATGCCTTCAAGAAGGTAGTCGTAGATTAGCTCACCAGGTCGGTGTGGGAGACGTCCAGCATCGGAGAAAAGTATTCCGAGTCCATCTTTACAGCCTTGCGGTAATTTTCATCCCTGACAGTCTCCTGTTTCCTGCCAAAAGAAGCCGGTTCGCAGGCTTGAGTGAGATTTTCCAACTCGTCGGGAGTAGCATCAGCAAGGTTGATGTGTCTATGACAAGAATGTCAGCAATTCTGCAGGTCGCCTGGGATATTCGAAGTCTCGAACCTAGCATCGTGACCATCTTTGGTGAGCCTGTACAGGAGTGAAAAACAAGAAGCTGGAAGCTCGAGCTTTCCGCTAATGTACGGCGGCTTGTTGATGATCGACTCTCGTACTGAAGTGAGTTGTTTTTGGGTACGAGTCGCAGAGTTGTTGGAGTCTTCCATCTGGGCAGCGGGGTTTTCAAGTTTATACAGGGGTTTTTATACATTCAATTGGTCCGATAGGGGTCGTGAGCGATTACAGTAAGCTAGATTGGGCCTGGACCTTAGGCTTGATTAAGGAGCCTGACTCGAGTCGGAGTCGTCAAGTCAGTTGAGAACAAAACGGGGTCATAGGACCTTTGTCGAACGGACCGGTTACAATCGATCGCCTTGTGGGGCATTTTTTTCGAGGTACCATCATGTGTCTACTGTAATCACTGGTACCTTCCACAAGAACCAGTTTCAGCGATGATGTCATTAGACAATCAACAGCGCCAGCCAGCGCAGATGCAAAGCGGGAACCCCCCTTTAGGGTTCGACTAAGGTTCGGGTGAGGCCGGTGAAGCCGGTGAGGCGTCGCAGGGCCCAGGTCATGACAGTACTGATTCCTGCATAATATATGGCGTATATATCAGATTAAAAAGCACGCCAAAAAGCCAGGTTATGTATGGAGCAAGTTTGGCACAGGAACAAAGGAACCTTGACAAGTGCCGGCGGTGCCGCACGAAATTTGACGGAGGACAGTCCGACGGGGCAGAGCAGAAAGTTACCACAAGCTTGCAAGACACTAGTAAACATCCTTCTTCGACTCTCCCATCTCCGACTTCTTCCATACGTTCCACGCAAAGTCTAGAGTCTGGTGACAATGGTGGCCCCATTGGTCGAGAAACACGCCGCGCCTTCTTGAATGGTGGAGCAAGAATACTGTGCTGGTTATGCATCTGGAGATATCTTCTCCGATTGACGAACAGACCTCTCATTGCCGCTTCAATCTGGGTAGTTACCTTTCGAGCCTACTTACTCGGCCACGAAGGTCCCGGTTCGCTGCACTCGTATTTGAGCGAACGTGGTTGGATTACGACGTTGAGCACTGGTGTGCAAGAACTTGCACTCTTTGCAACTTTCAAAATAACTCTCCACCTGTCACAGAACGGGTTCCAAAACTATCGAGAAGTTGAAACTTAATGGCTACGTTCAAATAAATCTCAATGCTACGATCGACCGACCTCAGCTCGATCACCAGATAGAGGTGTCTTCACTCTCGAACATCCGCTCTTGAATCCGCTTCCGGTTTTCAGAGAAACGTCGTCCGGGCCACACGACTATGCGGTCTGAGTGGCTGACAAACTCTCAGGCATCTCATGGCCGCCTGTACCCCGCGAATTTGTCTTCAAAGCACCTCAGGTCCTCAGGTTGTTTCTGGATGGGACCACATTGGCACCGCACAGGCTGTAGCATTCCAGACCATGAAAGGATTGTCTTTCAAGAACAGCCGTATATTCTCATGGCAAAGCAGGGAGGATTTCAGAGACTATTGGGGACCCAGCAGTGGCAGACGGAGCCATAGTACGGGACGCAATATCAAGGCGAACGACTAGACGAGGACTTTATCCAAGCGGCGGAAGGTCCAAACATTGTCGATCCTTTTAACCTTCCTCGACCGAACGAGTTCATTCCTAGGCGATTTGACTCGAGGTTTTACAAGTATGATTCGACCGGTTTGTAGCTCTTCGACCCGTCTGAAACTTACCCGACTTCTCCTAGTCGCTGTCGCGTCCCCAGCCTTGGGCACCCAAAACTGGTCGTCCTTCTTGCGCCAGAGAGTTGTGCGTGGGGTTTCATATATCAGGTCGTGTTGCCATTGAAATGCGTACACCAGTCTTAAACGAGTCTCCCACTGGCATCGCTTCTGTCTTGACCAAACTATATGTTGCAATTGTGATGACGCTCTCGACGAGTACTCCTTCGGCGCAGACTTAGCAAGTCTGGTTTCCTGCATTATTGTAAATGCAGAGAATTGGAGTCACGGCGCGCGCACCCCCATTTGCAAATCCAAAACGAGATGGTCTTACATACATAAAGCACACGTAACTTGAACAACGGATTTCATCATTACCGGACAGCCCTGTTCCAATTGGATCTGGAGATCATCATCAAAACGACAATATTTGCGTACAGTAGTACAAGTAGCTTTCATTCAGCTTCTCCTGCGTTTCAGCTCGGCAACTGTTGGATACGCCAACCTGTCTCCCGCCTTCCCAATGCGTACGACCAGACATACCTCCCCGTATATGAAGTCCAACGTCGACTCGTTCCCATAGTGTATATACGCATCCTCCTTTTGATTGATTGCCGTCATAGGCGTGACCCACTCCACCTCCTCCGTCATCGCATAAGGAGTATACGCCCGACGAAGACGCTCGCGATTTTGTTCTCTAGACACGACAATCCCACCTTCCGCGTGTAGAAACTCGACAAGGGGTCGACTCTCTGGATCCCAGAAATCTGTGAAGTTGACCACTCGATCAACGAGCACGCCATCAACGTCAAACCCGTAATCAAACTTGTAATACATGTATAACACCGGCTCAAATCCGATCGTGCGGACGCTCTGGTACACGACCGCGTCGCTCCCCTTCAGGGCACTGTAGAGGTGCTTGAGATCATCCTTGATCGGATAGACGTGCCTCAGTCCAAATGCAAGCGTGCCACCTTCTGCCAGGAATTCCGGGTTCTCAAGTAGCGCCGTGAAGGCCTCACGGAATGCACCTTCATTCACCAGTGGAGGGGCGAGATCCCTAGAGACATCATCATTCGGTCCATCGTCGTCGAAATAGAGGTTGTATGTCAGTGTGACACGATGACCTGATGTTACCGGTGCAACCTCATGTTCGATATCGCTGAAGAATGCCACATAACCGATTGACGGTTTGTCCTTGGCCGCAAGCTCCTGGCCAGAGTCGAAGATCCATTCTTGACCACGGTGGCGAAGGTGGAGAGCTCCACCCTCATGGGGCGTTGGAAATACGATCACAAGCGAGCCAAACATATTTTTGCCACGCGGAGTATCAACATGGGGCTTGAAAAATGACCCTTTATCTGTGTAGGAATGTAGTGTCAGATGGAGGTGAATGGATACTAAATGCGTACCGTAGACATTTAGCTTGTATAGCTCTATCTTTATCCGTTTTGTCGACTCGGTACCTTCAAGGAGGCGGTCGTAGATAATCTTCACCAGGTCGGTCTGAAAGATGTCCAGTATCGGAGAAAAGTATTCCGAGTCCATCTTAACAGCCTTGCGGTAATTCTCATCCCTGACAGTCTCCTGTTTCCTGCCAAAAGAAGCCGGTTCGCAGGCTTGAGTGAGATTTTCCAACTCGTCGGGAGTAGCATCGGCAAGGTTGATGTGTCTATGACAAAAATGTCAGCAATTCTCCGGGTCGCCTGAGATATTCTAACCTGGCATCGTTACCGTCTTTGGTGAGCCTGTACAGGAGTGAGAAACAAGAAGCTGGAAGCCCGAGCTTTCCGCTGATGTAAGGCGGCTTGTGGATGATCGACTCTCGTAGTGGAGTGAGTTGTTCTTGCGAACGAGTGAGGAGATCCGGGCGATGAGACGGAGATTTTTCAAGGTCTTCCATATGATCTCGTGTTTGACGAGAGCAGGACAGCGGGGGCTTTTATGTCGTGAGCAACAGCCTGAGTCATCCTGACCGGGGTCAGAAGGGTCACGGCGTACATGTAGTCACGTCGAGTCAATTGAGAACGAGGGTAACGTAATTGGTAGTTGTTGGAGTCTTCCATCTGATCTATTGTTGACGAGGGCAGCGGCGTTGGTCCGATAGGGGTCGCGAGCGATTGGGCCCGATTACAGCGGTTTCCACTCCTGTAGGTTGACTATGAAACTCCGCTCTGAACCTTAGAGACGAGAGTAGAGTGGAACTCGCTGTAATCCGGTAATCACTGGTACCACAACTTTCACGATTTCGGCGATGATGTATTGTACAATCAACAGTGCCAGAGCGCAGATGCAAACCCCCCTTTAGGGTTCGACTAATGGCTCATCTGCATCGGGCCCATTAGTGGCACTACTGTAGACCGATTCCTTGTCTAAAACGCGCGTAACTTATTGAAAAACGGATCTCGTCATTCTCGCCACATTAAAACGTGTAGTAGCTTCTCCTTCGTTCCAAACGCTGGATATGCCAATCTGTCTCCCGCCTTCCCAATGCGTACGACCAGACATACCTCCCCGTATACAAAGTCCAACGACGGCTCATTCCCATAATATGCTACATACGCACCCTCCTTTTGGTTGATTGTCGCCATCGGTGTGACCCACTCTACCACCTCCGCCGTCGCAGAAAGAGTTTCGCTATAAACCCCATGAAGACGTTCGCGGTCTCGAGTCGCGATGACCCCACCTTCCTCGTGTAGAAAGTCGATAACCGCTCGATCGTCGGTCTCCCAGAATCCTGTAAAGTTGACCACTCGACCAACGAGCACGCCATCTCCGTGACGGCGTCCGTCAAACTTGTAATACATGTATAACACCGGCTCAAATCCGATCGTGCGGACGCCCTGGTACACGACCGCGTCACTCCCCTTCAAGACGTTGTAGACGTGCCTGAGATCATCCGAGTCCCGAATGGGATAGACGTGCCTCAGTCCAAATGCAAGCATGCCGCCTTCTGCCAGGAATTCCGGGTTCTCAAGTAGCGCCGTGAAGGCTTCACGGAATGGACCTTCGTTCACCAGCGGAGGGGCGGGACGCCTATAGATATCATCGTTCGCAGAGATAGGTCCATCGTCGTCGAAATAAAGGTTGTATGTCAATGTGACACGGTGACCCGATGTCACGGGCGAAACCTCATGTTCGATGTCGCTGAAGAATGCCGCATAACCAATTGACGGTTTGTCCTTGGCCGCTAGCACTTGGCAAGAGTCGAAGATCCATTCTTGACCACGGTGGCGAAGGTGGAGAGCGCCACCCTCATGGGGCGTTGGAAATACGATCACAAGGGAGCCAAACATGTTTTTGCCACGCGGAGTATCGACATGGGGCTCGAAGAATGACCCTTTCTCTGTGTAGGAATGTAATGTCAGATGGAGGTAAATGGATGGATGTTAAACGCGTACCGTAGACGTTTAGCTTGTATAGCTCTATCTTTATACGGTTTGTCGACTGGGTACCTTCCAAAAGAGAATCGTAGATCATATTCACCAGGTCGGTGTGGGAGACGTCCAGCATCGGGGAAAAGTATTCCGAGTCCATCTTAACAGCCTTGCGGTAATTCTCATCCCTGACAGTCTCCTGTTTCCTGCCAAAAGAAGCCGGTTCGCAGGCTTGAGAGAGATTTTCCAACTCGTCGGGAGTAGCATCGGCAAGGTTGATGTTCTATGACAAGAATGTCAGCAATTCTTCGGGTTGCCTGAAATATTCTAACCTGGCATCGTTACCGTCTTTGGTGAGCCTGTACAGGAGTGAAAAACAAGATACTGGAAGCTCGAGCTTTCCGCTGATGTAGGGCGGCTTGTTGATGATCGACTCTCTTAATGGAGTGAGTTGTTCTTGGGAACGAGTCAGGTCCGGGTGATGAGACGGAGATTTTCAAGGTCTTCCATGATCTGGTGTTTGACGAGAGCAGGACAGGGGGCTTTTATGTGCGAACGTGTCGTGAGCAACGGTCATCCTGACAGGGGTCAGAAGGGTCACGCGTCACGGCGTCCGAGTCGCGTCGAGTCAATTGAGAACGAGGGTCCGTAAACGTAATTGCACCGTGATGTTTGTCGATCGCCTTGCGTAGCTTGAAGGCATTTTTACGGTACAACGCGGTGGCACTTTCAAAAATGCATGGTGCGTGATCTGTGTATCGTGTCTCTTACTACCCAATCAGTTTCGGCGATGATATTTTAGTGGTGCAGACTCGGATGCAAAGCGGGACCTTCAAGAAGGTAGTCGTGGATTATTTTCACTAGGTCGGTCTGAAAGACGTCCAGCATCGGGGAAAAGTATTCCGAGTCCATCTTTACAGCCTTGCGGTAATTCTCGTCGTTTACGGTCTCCTGTTTCCTGCCAAAAGAAGCCGGTGAGCAGGCTTGAGTGAAGTCTTTCAACTCGTCGGGAGTAGCATTGGCAAAATCGATGTGTTTATGGCAAGAATGTCAGCAATCATAACAGGAAGTCGGGATCATCGTGAACACGAAGCGGACACAAATCATACAGGAGCTGCAAGAGTTTGTTTGTTGCCTAGGGAAATGAGCAGCGCAAGGGAGCCAGATCTGAAGAGAAATTCGACGTGAGTGAGGGAAGCGTGGGCGGCGCACCCTTAGTCGGACGAGATGGTCTTGACTGGATTGCTAAGGCGACGCAGACAAGACAGTTGTTGCACGTACTGTATAGGACCTTGCGTGATTCGAGATCGCTGAGAACCGTGCGAACCTTGTCAGTGGGTGATAGAGGCGCCCGCAGAGCGCAGGCGTAAAGGCCACCGTTGCCATCAGGCGTAACCGCAAGCCGGGACTTATTGTAGTCTCAAGCAGTGAGACACGGGAGTGTTCTTGACTACCTCCAAGACGTAAGGAATCTCGCCATTATGAAACAATCAGATCTTTATCAAAATTCCAATACTACCATTCATCCTGCCTCTTCTCGTTTTCTCTGTTCAGCTCGGCAACCGTTCGATACGCCAACCTGTCTCCCACTTCCCCAATGCGTACGATCAAACATATGTGCCCGTATACCCAAGTCAACTCCGGCTGGTTTCCATACGACGGGTACGCGTCCTCCTGACGGTTGAACGTCGTCATTGGCGTGACCCACTCCAACAGCTCCGGCGACTTGTACCGAGATTCACTCTCGTATCCCCCTTTTCAAGGCCGGGTGAGTACGTGAGGATTCCACCTTCCCTCAATGCAATGTCGACAAGGTCGTCATACTCGCTTTCCATTTCTACGTTGTCAAATCCGATCACGTAATCGACGAGCATGCCCTGAGGCGGTGTCTCCCACTCGTAGTACACGTACAACGCAGGCTCGAACCCGAGCGCACGGACGGTCCGGTACACGACTGCGTCGCTCCCCTTTAGGACGCTGTAAACGTGCTTGAGATTCTTCTTGATTGGATAGACGTGCCTTAGCCCAAATGCGAGCGTGCCGCCTTCCGCCAGGAATTCCGAATTCTCAAGTAGCGCCGTGAACGCTTCGTAGAATGCACCTTCGTTCGCTAGTTGCGGAGGGGTGAGATGCTTGGAGACAGCGTCGTTCGCAAAGGCAGGTCCACCGTCGTCGAAATAGAGGTTGTACGTCAATGTGACGCGATGACCTGATATCACCGGTGCGACCTCATGTTCGACATCGCTGAAGAATGCCACGTAACCGATTGACGGTTTGTCCTTGGCCGCAAGCTCCTGGCCAGAGTCGAAGGCCCATTCCTGACCGCGGTGGCGAAGGAGGAGGCTCCACCCTCATGAGGCGTTGGAAATACGATCACGAGCGAGCCGAACATATTCTCGCTCCGCGGAGTATCGACATGGGACTTGAAGAACGACCCTTTACCTGGGTGGCAACAACTTAATGAAGTCGAGGTGAACGAAGATTAAATACATACCGTAGACGTTCAGCTTGTATAGCTCGGTTTTTATATCCTCTTTCGACTCGGTGCCTTCAAGAAGGTAGCCGCGAATTATCTTCATCAGGTCGGTGTGAGAGAGGTCTAGCATCGGAGAAAAGCATTCCGAGTCTAGCTTTCCAGCCTTGCGGTAGGTTTCATCCAACACTTCCACCTGTTTTTACCAAACGAAGCTGGCTCACAGCAGTCTGTGAGTCGTTCCACCTCTCCGAGAGTGGCATTTGCGAAGTTGATGTTCCTGTAACAAAAATATCAGCAAAGGCTCTTTAGCGCTGTGACATCAAGGAATCCTCGGACCTTGCATCGTGACTGTCCTTGGCCTCCTTGTAGAAAAGCGAGAAATGAGATTCGGGAAGCTGGAGAGTTCCACTTATATAGGGTGGTTTGTCGACAATCGACTCCCGCAGTGAAGAGAGTAGTTGTTGGTACGAGTCCGTGGTGCCATCCAGGCTGCTGGTTTCACCATAATGACCCCTAATTTGACCAGTTGCCCGATACGGGTCCACATTATGGATCAGCGCATCGATCGGCTCCTCTCGAGTCCTTTCACAAAAGGTGGATATATGCACAATAGGAATCGAAATATTTTCAGCTTGATACCACACGAACCGGACCACGACTGTGCTCAAGCCGCGGTTTTGCCACTTGTCACGAAGCGAGTCAAGGGGTAGTATTCAGGTACGCAGCGATGCTGTAAACGTTCGAGTAAGCAAAGTTTATTAGGATGGTAGCAAGAGCCGGTGGTGCGCTGAGTGACCGATAGGGGAGCCGGCTTGTATGGACGGCAGCGCAAATAAGGATACAAAACGAGATGGGCTATAAGTCGTGAAGATGATGGCGGGGCGTGGGGCGGTACAACAACAGAGAAAAGAACAACATTCCAGTGCCGCACGCACGAGAACGCAACCAGTAATGAAAAAAAAAAGACGACAACCCCCATCATGCCTTGAGCAACTCTTCGACAACCTTGTCATCCGAGATCTTCGCGACATTCGCACCACGATAATTCAACCGCCGCAGTACGTCAATCTGCACCGAACGCGTCTGTGAGTCGAGAAAATACGGGGCAATAATGAAATCCGTGGTGGACGTACCACTTTAGTACGCTCAAAACCAATAGCCTCAAACTGGTCACATGGGCCCTATCGAGACCAGCAATCGCGACCTCATCGCGCACACTGCCCCCCATCTTCCCTGCGGGGCAGGACCCTGACCTGAAGGCGGTGCAGGTCCGCCGGCGTACACGTGGGTCCAATAGCGAGCAGTGTCCTCAAAACTCGAGCGCGAGGTCATATAGTGTTGGCGACCTCTGCATCCTGCGGGTCGTTCGGTTCAGGACTACACAAGAGAGATTGCAATGAAATAAGTGTGGATTTCAGGGTGAGAACAGGCGACCAAGCGTCCTTGAGGATGTCAAGGCAGATGGCGCCAGAAGCGGAAGAGACGTTTGGGTGGTAGACCTTGGTAATGAACTTCATCTTGACAGGTTGAAAGGATAGGAATCGGGGATGACAATGTCCTATGGGTGTTGTAAACGATGTTGATCATTCGTAAGCGGGTGTTCCAAGGAGGGGATAGGAGATGGTGGGGAAGACGCACAATTGCAAAGTGACCGCCTTCATAAGGAGTGTCCTGTGGGCCATCAAAGGAACCGCGAAGATGAAAAGGCGAGTTGTCGATGAGATCAATGTTGATTTTCGACGACTTGTCGTTCTTGCAATCTGGCGAGCACAGCAGATCAGAAAGAACCTACAAGAGAAAGTGACTATCAGGCGCACCAGCGATCTCCTTGTTGACCCTACGAAGTCGTGCGTCAGACATGATAGAGCGCAAAATGAGTTTGAATGGTGGATGCACGAGGTCGAGGGTTGCTTTTATGGCCGAGACCCCCGGCCAGCCCACGTGGTCGACCACATCACATCTTATCATCGCCATGTCCTCCTCGATGCGGAAGGCATTTGAGGCCTACATTGTGGATCTCCAAAACAAGATCGTGTCCGAGTTTGAGAAGCTCGACCCCGATGCCCCTCCTTTCTTCCGCGATGAGTGGAAGCGTCCCCAGGGCGGCTACGGCATCTCCTCCGTCTTTTCCACTCCTTACTCCTCAACCCCCGCCACAACAATTCTCGAAAAGGCCGGGGTCAACATCTCAGTCATCGATGGCACTCTCCCCCCGCAGCAATAAAGCAAATGCGCGCAGATCACGCATCACTGCCCTACGATCCAAACACACAGACAAGCCTGCCCTTCTTCGCCGCAGGACTCTCCCTCGTCATCCACCCACGCAACCCGCACGCACCAACCGTCCACCTCAACTACCGCTACTTCGAGGTGACGGACCCCGCGGACAAATCCAAGACGCTCGCATGGTGGTTCGGCGGCGGGTCCGACCTCACCCCGTCGTACCTCTACAAAGAAGACGCGCAGGACTTCCACGCGACCCTCAAGGCAGCCTGTGACGCGCATGGCGCCGCGCTGTACCCGGCGTTCAAGGCATGGTGTGACGAGTACTTCTTCATCCCGCACCGCGGCGAGGCGCGGGGGATAGGCGGCCTCTTCTTCGACGATCTCTGCGACCGGGAGCACAAGCGTCTCCCCGGCGCGAAGCCCGAAGACGCCCGTGGGACCCCGAGAAAATATTCGCGTTCGTGCGTGCGGCCGGCGACGCCTTCATCCCGTCGTACCTGCCCATCTTGAAGCGTCGCATGAACGTGCCTAGCACGGATGCGCAACGCCGCTGGCAGCTCCTCCGCCGCGGTCGCTACGTCGAGTTCAACCTCGTACATGATCGCGGCACCAAGTTTGGTCTCAATACACCCGGTGCGCGTATCGAAAGTATCTTGATGAGCTTGCCTGAGGTCGCGCGATGGGAGTATCGTAGTGATGTTGGGGAGGAAGCGGACAGCGACGAAGGGAAGCTACTCGAGGTGCTGAAAAACCCGAGGGCGTGGTGGCATAAAATGGACGGTGCGTTGTCATTGTCCAACATTCATGTCCTGTATCTGATGTAACCGGTCCTTGTCTAATTTTATCAACTAGCACGAATCCCTGCGTGATGGGCAATTGAGATATCCAAACATACATATCCCTCATCTCGACCCATGTTGTAGGCAACTTTTTTTCCATCTCGCTCTATCCACGAAGACATATCGGCTGTTTTTTGTCTGATTCATGCCTTCGATGTATGAGGGAGCAAGCGCTCTATACTACCTGCCTTCCGCCTCGATCGTCGAAGCATTTCCTTGTTTTCGACTAGTCCTCCAACGCCACGGGTGACGAAACCATCGATTATTGACCTCACCGATGCGAATGGAAAGGCACACGACACCATACGCTAGTCCCAATCCTATGTTCCCAGCTATCCAAGATACGCCCCGGTCAGACGGCTATACGGCATTCACCCACGGGTCGGAGGCGCATGCTATAGACGTCGACAAAATACAAAGACAGGGCTCCCGATCTCGGTTACACCGAGGACGAACGTCGGCTATGTCAATCTGAAATATCTTACCCCTCGGCGGAACTCGCGTATTCTCACGGGCTGTTATCCGCAAGTGCGGTCTCCGAGTCCAGGCCCAATCTGTGTTACCAGCCTCTGCGTACAGATTAGGGACAGCTCGCGCCAGCACCTGCTCGGAATCGGCGTTTGTTTGTTCAGTTGGTTAGCGTCCCGCGGTGGGCTAGCGCTCAGGCCTCAGGCCAATCTCGCACTTGTTTCCATTGACGAAGGACGCGGTGTAACTAATGAGTCGGAGGACTACAGGGTAAACCGGGCCTTGGTGTGGGGCTGGGGTCAACCTCACGCTCTTGGCCACGATGTCCGAATCGGAGAGGCAGCCCCCGTTGTACGGCCCCCGTCAACATAAGGCATATACGTGGCAGCCTGCGGGAGTTGAACATTTGGAAACCGCATGGTCTTAGTCACCACGGGGCAAGTTTCCGATTGACGGACCGCTGGAATCGTAGGCGTAGCTGGTTGAGTCCCAAGGTGAGCCATAGCTGGTGTCGTGAGCCTGAGATCCTGCATAGAACGGGACTTGACGCGCTTGATGCATGATGTGTCGATCGAGACATAAAGTAGGATTCACAAAACTGCGTGTTTGTGATATGTGTTTGATGGGCCGGCTTTTGGTTCAAGTTCCCACCGGTCTGTGACTCGTCTCTTGCTCTAACACTTTTCGTTTTTTACAGTAATCCTTTTTGTTGCAGATAATGGCGCATACACACAATTCATCCGGATCGATGCCTGCCACTGAGTTCGACCCTGGCTCTGTGGCCCCATTTCACGCCGGACATACTTGCTCTCAAGCTGCTCTTGCAACCGTTGAAGTCGTCTTCGGTGATCAACTCGGCTTTCTCAAGTTTTGCTTGCGGATAGAACCTGTAACAGCCAAGGTATTCCGAGTATTTGCAGTCCACTGGCGCAGTGGCACGTGTATAACATCCTCGGTCTTGTCCTCGGTATTGCAGGGAACTTGAACATTGAGGCAAGCATTGAGGATATTGGATATTCGATTTATTATCTTACAGTATCTAGTACAAGGGATTGTACGTAGTACTGTATGTGCTGCGAGAACTCTTTCTTCACTGTGCCTTCCCTCGTGTTGACCTCTTCGGCCTCTTGATCCAAGTTTTGATCAGGCTGTGAAGCTGTGAACTTGAAACATGTGAAGGCACCACCTGAAGTGACACAGACACGGTGTGACGCATGTGACACATATCGTCGAACTTTCTATCCGTACTACAATGCAACTAAACTGACTTGCGTTCTTGAGGCTTCAGGATGGACAGCTCTTTTTCCGATTAAGACGTTCATTAAGACGTTCAAGACCCTAACGAAGGGAAACTTCCCACCCCTATGGGCCTGCAATGGAGGGAACCCTATCTCCTTCGTCACTCATCCTTACCACCATAGGGACCATGACCATAGGGATCATAACCGTTTGTCCCCCAGCTATCCCCCCTCAAGCGGATGCTTCTCCTCTGAATATTTCTAGTCCTGGGAATGCTGAAACGGCAACAGGTGTGCTCCGTCCTATGTGATACAAGTCTCATGTTGTGAACAATTTACCAAAGTCAGTGATACCCCTGACCAGGAAACTCCAATGCCTCCCAATCTTGAGACCTTCATCCCAGGAGAATGCCTTCCGGACGTTATCGATGTCTACATTGGTGATGATTTATTCAACGACGAGATATGTCCTCAGTATTTGGCCCCTGGGAAGTGGTTTACTATGCGACAACCTATAAAATTTGTGCGACAGTACCCTCCGTTGTGCACCCCCGCGGCCCCTGCTGACGAAGGTACGTTCGACACCCGACCATGATGGCTGCATCAAGTGACCAGGTTATGTTAATGGGTCAAAACCTTCAGTTGAGGTGCTGGAGGGTGACTGTCCAAAAGGAGAGGTATTAACAGGCCGGCTTGACCTTCGACATACCGAGCTCCTCGGCACAGGCCATCACTCGAAGGTCGTCCTTGCGCCCCTCACGTGTCCCTCTGTGTCATCCGTGTGCCGCGCTGTTGCCGTCAAATTCTCGCTACCTTTTTCCGATCACAAGATGCTTCTGAACGAAGCGAAGATCTACAACGCTTTCCCGCGCCATTTGCAGGATGGCAAGACTCCAATCGTGCCTAAGTTTTATGGGTACTATGTGCCTTCCAGCAAGTTATATGATTGGGACGATGTTAACAACGGTGGCGACGACGACCGGGACGAGAAAATACGGAAATTCAACCGAACGTCGGTTTTGCTCAACTCCATCTCCTCGATTCTACTGCTGGAGGCATGCGGCAAACCAGTCCGTACCGACTCTTTAGCTCTCTCACAAAGGTGGGCGCGCACTTTTATGAGATTACCTTGATGGAAAAGGACCAACTCCTTGATTTTTTTTTAAACAGGCAGCACATCAGTAAACTTTTGAGATGTCTACACGACGCCAACTTCGTCCAGGGATCATTTTACGACCGCAACATAGTCGTCCAGCCCGGTCCGCTTACCCTGCCGTATGCCGAACGCACATACACTGAACCGTCGTACCGGATCATCGACTTCGGGCGCGGACTGGCCTACCGCATCAATCGCTCTTTCGAGGACATTTGTCGTGATGCGAAAGAAGAGCGACTTGACGCCCGTGCCCGGCGATTGATCCCCTAGTAATCCTACTTTAGTGTTGACAATGCATTGCGGCCCTCCTGCTTTGTGATTTGGCCCCGCACTAAAATTTGTTGCAAAATTCTGTTGTTCTAGTTTGAAGAACGTTTCTATGGTGTGGTGAAATTCAAAATCGCGTCATGACATCGATTTTTTTTTAAATTTCGAAGTAGAGAGAACAGCCTAGATGACAGTTGACACGCTTGGAGTCAAGGCGAAGAACGCGATTAATGAGCGCTAGCGCTGAGCCGCGGTGGAAGACGAATGAAAGAGTCCGCTTGAGAAGGCGGGTGAACGACAAGCACATCCCCATCTAGGGACTCGGACGTCCTGACGCCAACCATGGCCGGTTGTTGCTAACAACGACCATTGGCAAACACTCTTTTGGAACAATGTGCTGATGAGCTTATTATCACCACGTGTCCATCGTACTGGCAGTCGGTCGTGTGCCGTAAGGATGTTAGGGCACCAGGTCATTCTCATTCGATAACCCGGCGGGAAAAGGCATAAATCCACAAGTTGTACTAAGCTCGCCAGTTGTTCTCCATCGGCCATTGCGGTTAGCTGCACAGCTCTTCCCTTCATTCTTCGTTCAAGGCTTCGAGCAGAGACAATAGTAATCATGATGTTCGTTCTCTCAGCGACATTGCAACGACAAAATTGGCTGTAGCCTTCGAGACGGCGCATATGCATGGACATGTCTCACGCATGGATAAATGCTGCTCGAGTTGCTCAGCTACAACTGCGCAATTACTGAATACCCATTCACACCAACTCAAACAAACCTTCATTTTTTCCCCAACTTTTCCCACAGCCGACGACGGAAAACAGCATCTTTCGCATATACAAGATATACAGCTACTCATCTTACAGTAATCTCAGACCACCAGTGACCAGTGGCCCGTCTTTCAATGTCATCCCGTTGCCCCCAACGCGCCCTCTGCATTATGAATCCGGATGAGGCCGAGAATACTTAGCAGCCAGAGCCGAGCGTTCATTGGGACTTCAGAGGGAGCGTGAGGCATGAGTTGTGGCATTGGATGCTAATAATGCCGATGAAAGAGCGCGCAGCATTCGGGAAAAACTCCTGTTCGATTTTACGCGTCTATAGTTCCTGACATAAACACGCAAAATCCTATGAGGTCTGTGTAAGTAATCAATACTACAGTTCGTCCAGACATCCATTGACGTTCGTGTCCATAGATTCATAGCCACAACCCAGAAAATAGGATACCTGGTAACAGTCATAGCTCAAAACTCGACACTTTTCAATTAAACAGTTTGTCCAACTCCCCATCGGAGGGCCAGGAGCGTGGGGTTACCTGTGTCTGAGCCATCTAGCGTATTGTGGGTGTTGATGGGAAGGTAGGAGCAAGTGTCTGCTTCGGCCGAAAGTTGAGCGTACTCAGCAGTGACGTCCGCTTCGTCTGTCCCAAGCTGACGACGGAGGTCACCGTCACGGTTGTGCTGGTCCACCAGCGCCTCAACACCAACTAGAACTATGAAACACTTAATCCTTCCGACGAGACGAAAGAGATGTACAAATACTCACTGCGATGAACGAGGTTATTCTTCGGGTTCAACGGGATATCGAGTAATTCGCATATCCTCGCGAATTTTTGTCTTTCGTAGAGACGCTGGGCGCGCTTCCTTTTCATGTCCTTCTCTTTTTTCCTTTGGTTCTGCGGAGAACTACACACTGAACCTCGCGGCGACCCAGGGTCAGAGTGCGAGGACGCAGAAAAAGTTTCAGTAGTATTGTCGACTAGTTCACGGGGAAACGACGTCGTGTCAGCTTGGGCATCCACAATGATAACCGGTGCTTTACCTTCTCCAGTCGACAACTCATATACGCAACCTTGAGTGCAAGGTGTCCACAAATTCGGCAGAGCGGAAGGTGCAGTGACTATACGTATGTCCTGAGGCGATGACAGGGCATTATGGTTCTTTATTGCTACCTGCTCCATCGGTCGATTTACACCTTCCCAACCGGTATTCATAAATGCAGGTTGGAGGATGTTGGCGTCATTAGGATGCGTTGGAACTTGACGACGAGCAGTTGACTGGTCTATCAAAACTATCAAAACAGTGCAAACGTCGAGGGTGCATGCGATGATTTCTCGATCAGACGCATGCCCAGTAGACGAAAATATAAACATTAAATAAGACATACCTTCTAGATCATATAACTGGTTTGGCATGTTCGGAGCAGATGGTGGAAGGTATTCGGGTCCTGTCTCTGGCCGGTCAAAATGAGGGAGTTACCTCGATCATAATTGCTCACCATGATAAGGGGTATATGCATGATGCGGGTGCAAGGACGAGTTTACCTCCGTGCCATTGCTTTGAATATTACCGAAAAATGCGACCTGAAACTGAGATGCCAAATCATTCTGATCTGGGTAGATAGAACTAAGTGTTGAGTTAGCAGAGAGTAACGGTGTCTGTGAGGGCTGGATGGGGTCCATCGAAGACGATGTACTTCCTGTTATTAAAATCCTTCAAAGGGCTATTTATATGTGGAGCTCACGAGCATCAAGCCCCGACAGTATCAGAAAACCGAGAAAAATTTCGCAGCATCTTGTCCCGGACTCCGGCTTGAATAAATTGATATCAGACGCCATAACGACGGACACGGAGGGACGAGAAAGAACAAGTTCAGAATGCAACTGGCAGCCGCCCCTGGTCCTTGTTCATGAGTAACTTACGAGACCGGGTACTGACTTGCATTTGACTTTTTGACTTTTTAACGTCACTAGCCAAAGGTGTGGCAAAAGCAAGGATCGTCATGGAACACACCAGAGTTAGCCGCGCCAAGTCGGCCTATATTGGCGAGACAGGTGGGACCAAAGGGTGTCGTGTGCGGTGCGGAGGAGAATTTGAACACGTGAGTGACGTGACAGTTCTGTCACGGTCGCCTAAGTGCTGTTGGCGTGATATTTGGCCGTGGCACTGTAACGGCCTTGGTAACGGCGGCAACATTGACACCCTATGGGACTTTGGCTATCATTTTTCGCTTACCGAATAGACTGGGACGGTCGATGACAATAATCGTGCGACTTGGTTCAAGTTATGGATGGCAATTTGTACTGTACTGTACTACTGTACAGTATCGGCCAATCAGAGGTCTCCGCCGCCTCTTCCGTGCTATGTTATTTCCCTAGTCATTTGTTCTTCCAATCAACAGAGTCCCGGATCGGCGACCACGCTTCGAGGCTGTGCTACTCTGTTCTTCAAGCTGCTCTTTTCGGCATGCAATATCTCTCGTCTGACGGTCCGAGACGTCTCTGTCACTGTGTCACAACAGGCGCGTATACTGCTCGTTGTACTCCAGTTGAGTGATGTAGGTAACCATTAATGTGATATAGATCTTCTCAGACCATGTGTGCGTCTCCAAAGGCGCATGCACCCATTGCCAATTTGAACAAACGAACGACTGCAGATG
Source organism: Russula vinacea (assembly GCA_022376525.1). NCBI lineage: Eukaryota > Fungi > Basidiomycota > Agaricomycetes > Russulales > Russulaceae > Russula > Russula vinacea. The sequence goes on along the minus strand of WTXL01000096.1, from coordinate 22,899 downwards.
ATAATATTACCTTCACGCCACAGGAGCATGGAAGATTGGCACAGCAAGGCACTGGACAGGTTGGCACACTGCGGGCATGGTGAGGCACCATCACAAGGAAACGCACTTCAAAGTGCAAAGGCTGCCGCGGGGCCGGCTCCCATCAGATCAAAAAATGAATCAAAATAGAGGTACGTGTGCCAGGTCTGTCGAGAATCGAGGCACGATGCACAGGAGCTCTCCGTCGGGGTTACCTTACCGCATCAGGCATTGATGATTTAGGAGTACCAGGGATATCGAAAGAGAGCAGTGGCGTTGGTTCCCCACCCGAGCTCCATAGCGTGTCATAATTCTACTGCAATTACTATAATGGGTGCGACGACATTCTGGTCGAGCTCGCTGTCTTCAAGCTTCCAACGTGATGCGCGTGATGGTCTGTCAAAGTTCGCAACGAGGAATCTACATCTTCGAGATTCGGAAGAGACCCAACCAAGTTCATGTCGTCTACATCACAGGATTCACAGCTCCACATAATCTCTCAAGACCCCTTCGAAAACTACGACCTTCGACGTGGCTCTAGAGCCTGAGTGGACTACTTGTGTTTGCCAGTGCAGGGAGGATCCTGGATCCCGAGCTCGAGTGGTAAGCCTGGAGACGCAAAGGGAAAAAATATCCTGCCAGACTTGAGGTGTTAGATGAAGGGAAAGACTGGGGAAAGGAGGTACTTTCTGCCGCACCAAAATGTGTCCTGACCTTGAGCGGTTTACATATGTCAGGCCACTGGCATGATATTTTCGGTCTCGATATTCAACAATAAAAGGAGCGCGAAATAGCACAAATGGTAAGACGACACATCACTCACGTTCACTACAGTACAACGAAGCAGATAGATAGTACAGCCGAGAAAAGCGGAGCGGTGCCACCACATGATCACTGACGTGTTCCCAATTGAGGCCATTGAGGTACTGTACAGATCCCATTCCACGACCCATTTCGAGCAGTAGACCAAGTTGACCAAGTTGGTGGCTCATAATTGCTGCGCGAAATGCCCAGATATCGAAAAGAATACCTACGTGCGTTGGTGAAGGCGAACTTCTTCCTTGTACACGAGCTGTACCCTCCGTTCCGCCGTCAGGAAGTGCTCTGATCTATATCCCCGATATTCCTACGCCGCCAAATGGCACTGACAGTGTTCGTATATGTTTACAGCGTTAAAAAGAAGGGGGAGGCTTGTCGGCGCGCCTATTGCGAAGGGTGCAGAAATCATGCAGAAGGAATGAGGCAGGCCATGGAAGTGGCATGAGTCTGATTGGGGACAAATTTGTGCGAAAGAAATTGTGGCAGTACACAAACGAATCGATTGATTGTAGGAACTTTTGGATCCAATTCCAATCCGATAAATCGCTCTTTAAACCCGTATTCAAATGCTGCATGTATTGGGCGCGATCCTTCAACTCATAAGAGAAGGACGCTGGCCCGTGACGACCTTGGTTCTGCGCCGTCCATAACGCGCGGGAAAGCTTCATGCAGCTTCATGATGAGGTGTGCCCCGACACAGAAGCGCTCGTCGATAGCGCATAACGCCTCGCGCGCATTGCTGTATGGTCTGAGTATACGATTAGAAGATCCGTTACGTCTATCCGAGCGATCTGAATACCCTTCAAAGGCCATTTTGACCCCTTTCGTGTTCCTCCTAGAAACTAAGGACTCTACATACACCGTCAGCGCATCAAGGATCAGTTAGTCGTACACCGGTAAATTTCAAAACTTCTCCATCAAATCAATAACCCACAGTTTCAGACTGACCCACACCAAACATATAAAATCCCACTCTTGAGACCATAAACTGTAATATGAAAGGCTCTCTCTAAGCTGTACTGTCACTAAGGATTCAAATCGAAGTACGAGTCAGACATCACATTAAGTCATAAAAGATATCCTCGAACCTTCCTCTGCCTGTGTCATGCTCCTGAAGTAAATTTGCAACCTCTTGATGCCCCCAAACCAGCGACGTTTGGTATGGTGTTTCACCGTGCCCATTCAGTGCATGCACGTCCGCGCCACGTTCAAGTAAAAGTTTCACAATCCCGAGGAGTCCATTTTCAGCTGAGAGGTGACTCGGAGTGTAATGATCCTGCTGCCTTGCGTTCACGTTTGCCCCGTGATCGATGAGCACCAGCGAGACTTCGACGTGTCCGGAATACGATGCCTTGTGCAGCGGTGTCCACCCCCAGATATCACATGAATCCACCTCCGCGCCCCGCTCGATGAGCAACCGCACGACGTCGACATTTCCCTTGTCCGCTGCCCTGTCTAGCGGAGTCTGGTTATTTGTATTGCGGCCGTCGATATCCATTCCCCGTTCGAGCAACGATTCACCACCTCAATGTCCCCATCTTCTGCGGCAGCGTGTAAGACGCCTGTCCCTTATCTCTCCCATCTTCATCGGCATCGTACTGAGCTGTGTCCAATGTAGTCGCCGTATCACGTTTCGAATATTTGCATCTACTTTGTACTTGGCAATCAAGTTTGCAACCTCGGCCTTGTCATTCTCCGACGCCATTTCGGCTGCAGTTTTATTGGCCTTGTTGACCACATCGACGTCGGCACCTCGCCGAAGCAACAGCTTTACAATCTCAAGGTGCCCACATTGCGACGCAGCGTGTAACGGAGTGTAGCCATTGCTATCTGTACTATGCAGATTCGCACCGTGATCGATCAGAAGACGGGAGACCGCAACTTCCCCATTCATAGCTGCCCGATAAAGTGGTGTTTCTTGCGTCCTAGTGAAAACATCGACACTTGTGCCTTGATGGACCAGCAACTCTGCAATCTTGAGGTGGCCATTCGCCGACGCTAGATGTAACGGGCTCCAAAGGTCATCGGATTGGATATTCTGATCAACGCCATGGTCCAGTAACAGCTGTACCACGTGGAGATGTCCATGTCGTGAGGCAATGTGTAATGGAGTCCAACCCTCGTTGCTCCGCACATTAATGTCGGCCCCTCGCTCGATGAGGAAGCGACTGACTTCGACTTTCCCTTTCATCGACGCCAAGGCCAACGGGGTCATTTGGGCTACGCCCCGAATATCGACGGCAATTCCAGTGTCGATTAACATTCGCGCGATGTCGAGGTGCCCGTCCTGGGATGCGATGTGAAGTGGATTCCAACCCTCATTTTTGGCAAGGATATCTGCGCCATGTTCGATTAGGAAGCGTGCGACGTCGAGTTTGCCGTTGCCAGATGCTAGGTACAACGGCGTCTGTTCACGTTCGTTCCGAATATCGACATCGATGCCGCATTCTAGAAAGAATTTCGTGACGTGAAGGTGCCCAAAATACGATGCTGTGTGGAATGGAGTCCAGCCATTTTTATCCCGGGAAGATACGGCCGCGCCACTTTCGATCAAGAAGCGCACGATGTCGAGGTGCCCATTTGCCGCAGCGCTGTCCATAGGAGTCTTCTCTTTGTCGTTCTGGCTGTTAACATTCGCACCTCCCTCGACCAGTAAATTTGCGATGTCGATGTACCCAAAGGCAGACGCCAGATGCAAGGGTGTCCGGCGATCATTTAGGTGTGCGTTCACATCAGCACCACGGTCTATCAATAACCGCGTAAGGTTAAGATACCAAGTGCTGATGCATGATGCAGAGGTGTCCAACTTTCTGACTCGCGTGCGTCCACATCAGATCCACAGTCTAGCATTAGCCGCGCGTTGTCAACGTGTCCACCTCGTGACGCCGAATGTAATGGAATAAAGCCATTCTTCTCGTTCCGGGAATTCGTGTCGGCACCTCGATCTATAAGGAACCGCGAAATCTCCAGCTTCCCATTACTACAGGCCAAGTGCAACGGCGTGTTCTGATCCTTATTCCGAATATTGAGACGTGCGCCAGATTCAAGTAACTGTTCCGCAATATCACGATACCCACTATTTGCTGCCGCGTGTAGTGGAGTGTTGCCTTCATTGTCGGAGACATTCACATTTCCGCCAGAATTGATGAGGAGCTGCGCGGTCTCGAGTGATGACTTCCCCATGACAAGCTGTCCGCCCTGTAACATCCTGTGAAGAGGGACCCTGCCTAGATCATCACGACAGTTCGGATCTGCACCATTTTTAAGCAGCAGCGATGCCACTTCAAAATGTCCCTTGACTGAGGTGGCATGTAAGGGTGTCGTATGAGAACCACCTCGGCTATTGACGTCTTCAGGATGGGCCACGATCAGGTGCTCCGCGAGATCACGGAAACCGCACAGAGCGGCATAATAAAGTGGCATCGCCTCAGGTCGCATCGGGTGTATCATCGACATGGGCTTTATCCAATCACGGTCGACATCGTGTAGCCAGACCCATGCTGCAAAATGTGGCTTTGCAGGATCAAACAGAGCCTCCATGGCCTCCTCAATGTGCGAGGACACGTTACTAAACCGGGCATGGTTGACCCAGTGCCGCGCAGCATATGGGGCGAGGCGAAAGCGATCAATGGTATCTCTGTCGATTTTGTCATCGAGTTGGAGGAGGACACTGAGGCTAGCGTGTGCGAGGATTGTATGTGCAGGTTCGGGGAGAATGTGATAGTATGAAAGCTGTCCTTCGGCTGCGGCGAGTCGCTGCGATGTCAAGAACTCTTTGACGGAAAAATGCGAGAATTGGACAATTTGGCTGCCTTCCCTATCGACGATCGTAACGAGACTAGAACATGCGGAGATCACCGCTTCTTCTGCGTTTTCTGGACGCCAAGCTGCGTTGAATGTAGGAACCGCCGACTCGTCGAACCGGACCGCGAGGATATCTGCGAGTTCTTCAACACGAAGAGGGCGAATTGACACCATAAGACATCGGAAGAGTCGCTGTGCATATTCTCGTTTCTCCTCATCGATGCCCAGCAGTGTGCGGCGATATGTTTCGTCCAACGTCTTCGGCAAGTCCTTCAACACACTCCGGATACTTGCAGGAAACGTTCGGCACAGTCTGTCAACCTGACAGACAACCCAGCGGAACCTAAAAGTTCAAATCAGCATAAATTACAATGCCTAAGACGATAGACGAGATGTGAGTTGACTCACATGCCATCCGCTTTGTCAGACAGCGTGTCGATAACAAGTTGCTTGTCCTCCTCTGTCCATCTCCGGATGCTCCGGTCTGAATGAACAACAGATTTGATGTACGCGATTATGTCCTCCTTTTGACCACTCTCATCATGAAGAGAGATCTTGAGAGACGTCAACGGCTCGAGGACCACTCGAATGTCCATCTCCGGCCGACTGGCCACACATAGATGCACATTCGGAAGTTTCAAGTCACCTAGGTCTTCAATTAGCTCCAGGACCTCCCCGCGGGCGGACGGCCTCCCCGGGAAATTGGGGCATTCATCGACAGCGTCGACAATGATATAAACCGGGGCTTGACCTGGCAGACTCAGCATGTCCGTCATACATTTGTTGAGTGCGTCAATATCGGGCTTTTCCATGCCGCGACCATGATCGGAATATAAATGGGAGAGGATGTTGAAACAAGAATCGGATTCTGCAGAGAGCTGCAAAACGAGGGAGGAGAGGAGTCCGTAGCAGTCTTGCTTCTTGATATCCCGAAAATCAAAATAGTAGTAGGCCATCGTGACCAATCCGGCTGCGAGCATGCCCTTGATGTCCTGAACGATTGCAGATCTAATGTGCTTTATGAGTAATCTCGAAAATGCCCATACAGTCATGACATACAGAAGTGTGCTTTTCCCCGCCCCCGCTTTATGATCAACAGGTTATTAATGCGAGGCGCTCGTTGGCGGTTCGGAAGACTTACGTTTACCATGAATCCACAAGAGAGACCCACTCGCTTTCCATTCTGTTAACGCATTGCTCTCGAAGAACCATGCTGCGGTCCCACTGTGTCGTGCCTTCCGAACAAAGCCGTGATTCGTTGACGGGTCAGGGGCAGAGAGCCAGTGTTGAACGTCTCGTCGCAGCTGGTCACCTAAAGCATACCATCGGCCTCGGCAACGAAGGGTAGGTGAAAAAGACAAACGTTTGATCTTGTTTATTTCATTTAAAACTTGGTGAAGAGCCACTACGAACCATCAGCGCGGATGATACCTGTTTCGCGTGAGACACGTACCCAAATCCTGTCGAATACTATCTGTCGACGCCTTGCCGTCTAACGAATTAAATGGTCAGATGAATATATGTGGACAATCATGCAGGGATTCCGCACCTTCCATAACTACCTTTATATTACCCACAAGGCCATGGACCACACCCAAGGTCTGCACAACCGTCATCCGAGCCTCGTCCTGGGTCAATCGATCCAATCTTTGAAGTATGGACTCTATCTCGTTGTCCCCTAATAACTTCTTCGCAAACTTCTCTGTGGCACTTTAAGCCACGGAAAATGTATGTGACAGCGTGCTTACTGAACCGCCCCTGCTTGATTTGATTTGTTGCGAGGGCGAGCACCGAGAGCAATTCGACCATTATCTTGATGACAATATCGGTCATTATCGGAGTAGGCGGGATCGTCGTATAAATCTCCAGGCGTTCGAGGAAATTCCCCAAGCACTCGAACAGATCGAGAAGGGCGTCGTAACTTGATGTAACCCCACCGGCAGCCTAGCGTACAGAGCCGCATACTCTTAGATTACAAGAAAATCGTTTGAGGAGGATATTCACGGGACGTACAGCGAGGAGGACATCGATGCCAACAAACAAAGCCTTTGCTGGCGGGAAGGGGACCTGACGAGGTCGTTTACTACAAACACTCACTAGATGAAATAAGTGACTCACCAGACTAATCGCCTCGCCCAGGATTCCTGAGAATGCTTGGAGGACTTTCACTGCCGGGCTGAGACAGTTTATCAGCTTCCGATTGCCATCGCGATATTCTTTGAAAGCCTTCTCCCGTTCCTGGAGTAGCTGAAGAATGGCCTCATGAGAATTTGACTGTCTGAGCCGGGCGGCAAACGGGTTCTCAGCAAGGTCTATGCCAGTTATTTTGGCGTAGTCGGCCAAGGCATCGATGATCAATCGGAAGTTAGATGCTTGGTTAGACGTGGAGGATGTTGGTTGTGGTGTCGACGACATGATGACAACGGAGTGTTTACGCTCTTTTGTTCAGAGGGGATTGACTGTGGGAAGGAGAAGTGCAGAGGAAGGCCCACAATACAGACGGCACAAGGTTGTGGCCCACAGGTGACCTGGGATGCATGACATGTGAGTGGTATGGAGATTTACGGCATGATTCCCCAGGCTTTAGGGCCCACAATCCATTCTCGTACCGCACAGCATCATAAGCTTGTTCATCACGTATACTTGGCTTTACATGAGTGGTTAACATGTCGAAACGTGGTCTATTGACAAATGAAAGCTGAAGAGAGTAGCACGCATGGCCGATACAGACTAAGCGGTACTCAGCATAAGCATTCAATATACTCAATTTCGATCTTCTAATCTCTATTCAAATGCGTTTGTGATGACTTTCTGGTGTGCGAGTATTCTAACCTCAACAGCCTCAAGGCCCTCAACCGTAGCACGCGTAGATTGATGGACGTACTCTTCTGCTCATCTGCCGGCACCCGAGAACCATCTGGTTCCCCCACAGCCTCTTCTTCTCCATCCGATTCCGCCTCCTGCGCGCCGTATCAGCCCTAGTGCGAGCACAAGCACCACACAGAGAACGACCCACAATGTCCCTCCAAAAAAAGGAGAAAACTGTACTAAAACCGAACAGGAACTCGGAATTCTTTCAACACTTCCAGAGGCCGGTTATCTGCGCGCGGGCGGCTACGCAGTGACGCAGATATTGGCTGCCAAATTTGATCAGACGCGAATACGTTCCTTGCGTTTCATCACTCGAGCATCACACAAAAAGGTGGTGCAGCTACGCGTCTCTCGCACCTGATGTCGTCGTCCGCGTCTTCGCGCTCTTTCGCAGAGTCCGCCCAGAAGGTGTACGCCTTTGGCCATCGGCTGCAGAGGACGGCACAACGTTCTGCTGACGAGGGTCGTTGGCATCGATGCGTGCGCGCGTCCGGTTGCATGCTCTTCCCGGTGTTGAAGTGACGTGGGATGGAAGTTGGTGAGCCGGGTCAGAATACCGGCGGTTGGGTTTTGGTCTTTCTTTCGGATTATGCGCTGGCTGAGATGAAAAGTGTCCAAGAAAGGGTTCAAATTTAAGCGTCACAGCCAGCCTTGGACGTAGCGCAAACACATGTCACGGATGGAGTATTAGATGAAAGATCTGACCCTGATGTTTCACTGGACACGAATGGAGTCTTCGAGCTGCCCATAGATCTGTCACGCTCGCTCCAATCGGACCCGCAAGACACATCACGGCTAGGCATCGCGCGAACGCTCGGATTCCGCCTGGCTGGACGCCCAGGTGTGACTGTCGAGTTGAGGATGAGAGATTTCCACGCACAGACAAGCAATTGTATAGTAAACGTACCAACAAACCAAGTCAATGGGAAAAGACAAGGTACGTCAGGCCAAGTAGTAGGTCTCAACTTGGCAAGCAAGCCCATCACTTGTCCGACGTCCGTTGACCACCCAGTTTACGCCCGAGCACCGACTGTCCTGTAAATCCCCCATGTAACCTAGCTCCAACCATCGGCACCTCTCAGCTCACATAAACTGTGGGCGAAGACAAATTCGTATGACAAAGCCAGAGACCTACATATCGAAAGACCGCAGCCGGTGCTAGTTTGTACGCCAGACGGCACGCGCATTCAGCTCCGAAGGGGACAGCAGTCTGTTGCTTGAATCAAAGGTGAAGAGAAGGATGAGAAAGCGCGAGTTCGGGAATGAAACAGCTTGTGGAAATGAGAAAAGTACGACGTTGAAAGTGCGACAAGGAATAGTTGGAACCTTGCCAGCGGTTAATGCGATTGTATCCTCGCTGACGTCCGAGGGAACCATGAGCGAGGAGTCATCATAGCTATTTTGAGTGGAAAACATAACAGAGGTTGACGTAAGGCATATCGCGAAGAGACGATCGATGATCTACGAGAACGGGCTGGAATTGCTGTATAGTGAGAGATATTATTGAGATGACGATGTTGTTGTTGCAGGACTGTTTGAGTGTCCAACTTGTACGTTTGGTGGGACGTCTAGGGGATGATAGCCGACTACATCTCGGGAGGAATTCGAGATTTTGGAGGAAGGGGACTCACAATTAGTGGGCTCCGGGAGGATGGCAGGATGGCAAATTGATCCTTGTGTGTGGGCGGACGGGGCTTGAGACGAAGAGTAGAGGGTAAAATAGTCTGGCAAGACTAGGGGTAGAATTGATAGAAAAGATATGACAATAGGTTCGGGTGAATGGCGCTCGATGACGAGGCAAGCCAGGTAGACTTTGAAGTGTTCGTATTCGAAACTCGGGTTTGAAGTGAGACGAAAGGGCAGAATCGAAAGCTTGGCGGCATCTCCACGACTCTCAGAATCAAGCCCCTGCCGCAGTAAGGGAACCTGCACTAAGTCACCCCTCGTCTCCCCCGCCACCCGACAACCAAATAAAGTCACGTGCTTCAATCGGATCGGTCCGGCAAGTTCAAAATGTGTTTGCAAAATTATTTATATTTATTTTTCATCACAAGTTCAGAGTTCACAAAATTATATATATATAAATGTATATATTCTACATATTTACAATTTATCTAAGGCTAAAGGAGGGGAGGGGAAAGCAAACCCTCCTCTTGCACAGGAGAGGGCATTGACACAGCACACCAAGTGGGGGTGTCAATGCAGAGGCAGGGGCACAGTGCAGGGGAGGGGGGGAGGGGTTGATGCAGCGCGCAGGCCGGGGGCGTTGACACAGCGTGCAGGCTGGGGGCATTGACGTGGCGCGCAGGCCGGGGGCATTGACGCGGCGCGCAGGCCAGGGGCATTGACGCGGCGCACAGGCCAGGGGCGTTGATGCGGCGCGCAGGCTGGGGGCGTTGATGCGGGGCGCGGCAGAGGGAGGCGTTGGAGGGGGCAGGGAAGGCAAGAGGAAACCCCCTCCAACTCGCGTTTGGGGGCGAGGGAGGGGGTGGCGGTTAACAGAGTACGGAGGGGGGCACCGATGACCAAAAAAAAATCCCCACCCACTCGCGTTTGAAGCGAGGGGTGGGGGTTGGGGGCACGAGACAAAGAGGGTGGCAGGAATCAACAAAGTCTCGTGTAAATTTCACGTGACTTTGTTTGGTTGTCGGGTGGGGGGAGACGTGGGCCAGCTACCTGCACTCACTTGTCTTGCCGGAGATCTGACGACCCCAACCTTTGCATCTCATTGCATATCCGCATGTCTTGCTAACCTAGATTGATGTACGTCTTTCCCCCACAACTCTGTAGAAGAGAAGCGGAATGAATGACATTGTTGACCCCCCACGGTGCCTGTCCTGGCTGTACGGTACCTATGCTGGGTTTTCAATATAACACCTCCCGGTCATAACATGGGGGCGCTGAGCTGTCAATCTCCGAGAGTTCATGGGTGGGAGAAAATGCCACCGAAACTTGAATGAAAAGTAGGATGGTAAGAGTCGTAGGACGACGGTGAGGCAATCTCGACACGACAAGTTCAATGGAAGACTTCAAAACCAAGATAGTGGTTCCATTCTCTTCACCACCACCAGTGTTCACCGCTCTGACGAAGGGAGATGGCGCAGGTATTGGTGCGTGAACTGGTGAATGGCCTGTGAACGTTGACGACAGTTTTGGCAGTTTCCACGTCGGGATTTGAACAAATTTGAACGTTGATGGCGACTGTTTGGCTCAGTCCCCAGCTCGCCATCTCCAAATTCGCACAGAATATATATTCACATTCATCTGTGTGGCATCCTTCTAGCAAGAGAAAAAAAAAGTCTTGCTGTGAAAACCCAAATGCGCTATTCCCTTGCGTCTTAACCTCCAAGTCAGCCACACAGGACATGTATAATTTCAAATGTGTATAAGCGCAGAATATCCCCGCCACCCAAGCTACAGCACAGTACGAAAATTCCGTCAGAAAGCACCCCAGTGCCCAGCAAGGTGCCCAGTGTCATTTACATCGCAAGAGAGATAGGCCCAGATTTGATACCAATAAACAATGCATGTCCTAACTTGAATTTGCTGTTTCAGAGGAACAGAGAGAAGAGAAAGCGCCTCTTACAGTACAGCAATACAACGTCGGAGCAACATCGGAATGAGAACAGGATCTTTTGCCATCATGCAAACTATCAGTGGGAGGGCGAGACGGAGGATAGAGAGGAAGGATGGCAGCAAACATGGCCATGGATGAGTGGATGGAAGTGTCACAGGAAAGGAACAATGAAATTTTGCTCTAAATGCTTCGCTTTCACGTTCTTGCCTGTTCTTGGGCTGGATAACGAACCTCGCTTAGCTCTGGTTCATACGGTTGTATCACATACCGAGGCCATTGGACACAGCAGTTTGTGCTTAAACCATAGAACCAATGTGGACTCACCCATTGCAATGGCCTTGATGATGCCACTGCGGATGCCCGAGTCAAAGAGCACAGCGAAACTTGCCTTGCTCCTGCGCGCGACGCACCATCCATGACACTGATCTTCTTGAGAGTGCTGAACGAGCCAACAGCACCATCAACCTCATGTCCGCCTGCTCCCCTAAAAAAGCTGATGAGGTGCCATCAGCCCACAAGTACTGACACAAGGAACAGAGCACTATATGATGCATAAAGGAACTTCCGCACGGACTGGGGATTTACCATGGTTCGACATGATGATTCCGTCCACGCAGGCATCCTGGACCGCCTGGATATTCTTTAATACACAGGACCGTCCCAATTCTCATGCAAGAACGCGATGATCGTCCACAAGCAGAACGTACTCGAGTTGCCCTCGCACAGCCATGCAGTGTTAAGCGCAAACGTAGCACGAACCTGCTCGTCGCCTGCAAGCCGAATGCAGAACGCATTCAAGTCGAGCGGGAAAGACGGGCGCTCGGGCGCTGTCGCCCATCCATTGCATGATGACTGGGTCAGACGTGTCAATTTGCACGCCAATGTCCGCTATGAAGAGCCGTGTCGAGGTCGTGTGGCTGCCAGCCGAGTAGGAGGGTATCTAGTAATAGAGAGCCGTGAAGCCCACCGCTCTGGTGCGACGACCTCGTTGGTTCGTGGCCCGCTCGCTCATGTCGAAGGATTGGGGAAAAGTGTGATCTAGGGGGAGAGATGCACCAATATGGTTGATACCCGCGGTGCCCGTTGATGCACCAAGTCCCCGCTATATGCGCGAGCGAGCGACTTGGAGCGGTCGGGTTTTGAGGTCAAAGTACCTCTGGGCTTGGCGCGCGGGAAAGCGACTTGCCTAATCGGGCCGCTCCAGTCTCACTGGGCTGGCAGCGGCGGAAACGGGCTCAGAGCTCGCTCGGGAGCTCTGTGGGCGTGCGGCGACGTGACTGGCGACTGAGAGGGAAGGAAGCGAAGGGAATGCAACTGAAATGAGGGGAATCGGCCAAGAACTGACTGAGAACTGGGGGAATTACTGAGGGGCACTGCCCTCCGACTGGAAATTGGCTATAACTAATGACAGACTAACACTAAATACTATCTACTTGGTCCGTGCGTCGTAGCAACCCTAATATACAATCCTACCAAGTTTCAGGGTACTCCGATCAGCCGATCGGCCGTGGTCGCCCGATCTCTATATTTCGCTCTTGGGCCTGGTGACGCGGCGCGCGACGTCGGGCGTCGCTCTAATTTGAAGGGTTGACCGGCCTGCACTAGACTGAACTTGGGAAGTTGTTTGTTTGAGGCCGGAATGCCCGCGCGCGCTGTGGGAGCCTTGAACCACTGGTAAATGTCTTGTGTGATTGCTGGGGATCGAGGAATCGCGGCGCTCCGATTCGCTGGGGACCTGTCGTACCACCAATGCTCGATATTTCTACCGAGTTTGGGGCCGATCCGAGCAGTCGGCGGGGGTGAGCGGTCGCTGTGTGTTGGGAGCTGGATGGGTTGTGTGGCTGAGGTGGCTGAGCCGCGCGCGTCGCCGCGCCACCGCCTGTCGGGCCGGCGCTCCGCCGCATCGGGCTCTGGGCTCTAAGTTGTCCTCTGCACATATTCGCGCGTGCTGCCGCGCCCGCGGCGCATCATCTCCTCCCAACTGAGATCTGGACTGTCCTCAGTCCTCTCGAGCCGGAGTGACGAGCCGCTGCTGAGCTGCGCTAAGAGAACCGCCCTAAACCTAAGCGCTTGCCTCCTGTCTGTGAAAGCGAACTGTCTCGAGTGGCCGCGCATGTCTCCGCAGAGCGCGACGATTTGCGAGGGCCTGCACCCAAACTGTAGTCGCACTGGTTCCGAAAAGCTAAGGCCGCGCACCGACGCGGCGCTCTTGAAAGCGGTCGGACGGAACTGTTCTTGACTCGAGGAGGAAGGGTTCCAATCTTGCGCGCGCGCAATCATGCACGTATCTGCATGCTTCCCAACTTGGTAGAGTCGGCGATCTAGACTGGGGAGATGTTGGGGTAAAGCCGCTAAGGCCGCAAGCGCGTGCAGCGCTCTGAGAGAAACTTGCAGCGCACTGTCCTCTGCTCTGAGGGGAAGATATAGCGATTGGAACTCGAGTGGTCGCGCATGTCTTCGCGGAGCGCAACAATTCGCAAGAAGGTTTGCCGATACTGTCGGCGCGCTGGAGTCGAATAGCTAAGGCCGCGCGTTGGTGCAGCGCTTTGTAAAGAGGTCAGAAGGAGTGACTCGATGATTTGGAGGACGAGGAAGTAATTGCCAACGCGCGCAATCAAGCACGCACGCGCGCGCTGCACGACTTGGTAGGAGCGACCGTCGGGACCCTGGGCGCGTCGGCACCGAGTGACTAAGGCCGCGCTTGACTGCGGCATTCTTTGGGAGGCTTGGACTAAGCTGGTTTCTACTCTAAGTAGAAGGGGCGACAATTGAGGGTATGAGCAGTCAAGCACCGCTCCGCGCGCCACATAATCTTGCAGGAGCGACCATCCTAATATACAGTGCTGAGGGACCGAGTCGCTAAAGGTGCCGACACGTGCGGCGTTCGGGGGAAAGCTCGCGATGAGCTGCTCTAGACTCAAAGGAATGAAGAACCAAACTTGAACGCTCGCGGTCAGGCACACATTCGCGCGCCACGCAATTTGATAAAGGCGACGTCCAATCGGGGACCGCGTCGGTGCCACGTTGCTAAGTCCGCGGCCGCGTGTAGCGCTCTGAATAAGTGGAATGAGCTGCTTTTGCCATGAGAGGATGGGGGACTGAGTGGCCGTGCACTTTCTGCGCGCCACATACTTTGAAGGAGCGGCCTTCGGGGTCGGGAAAGCGGGGAGGCGACGTTGCTAAAGGCGCGAGCGCTTGCAGCGCTCTGGGAAAGGTCGGAACATGCTGCTTTACTGGGAAGGGAATGGGAAGATAATGAGGGTGCGAGCGGTAGTGCGCGCTTCTGCGCGCCATGAAAGTTGGTAAGGCGACGTTTTGGTCGGGGACCGCTTCGGGTCGCGTCGCTAAGCGTGCGGTTGCGTGCGGCATGCTGAGGAACAGGCTGAATGTGCTGGCCTCCACCCTAAGCAGATGGAGCACAATTGTGCATGCGAGCGATCATGCATGTCTTCGCGCGCCGCATAACTCAGTAGGCGGCGCTGTCGGGGTCGGGGACGTGTTGTGACAAAGGCGCTAAGGCCGCGAGCAAGTGCGGCGTTCTGGAGAAGGGAGAGGGAAAGGAGCTCGACTTGCTGGGGAAGAAGTGACAATCTTGAGCGCGAGCGACCGTGCACGCTTCGGCACAACTCGTAACGCGGTACGGGTAGCGGTCTATGCGGGACACGAGCTGGGGTCGCGTTGCTAAGTCCGCGCGCAAACGCGGCACTCTGAAGGAGACTTGAACCGAGCTAATTCTATCTCCAGGAAGATAGAGCGCTGACCATGCGCGCGAGCGGTCGGCACGCTTCTGCATGTCGCGAAACTTGGCAAGACGAGCGGTCTACATCTCGGGTGCGTCGGACTTAAGTTGCTAAGGGCGCGGGCGTATGCGGAGTTCTGGAGAAAGGGAATAGGGAGCTGTGCTGTACTCGAGGGGATAGGGGAGGATATTGGACGCAGGAGGTCGTGCACACTCTGCGCGACTTGTAACTTTGTGTAAGAGCAGTCGAAGTAGAGAGCGCGCTGGTGCGAAGTCGCTAGGGCCGCGAGCGCGTGCGGCGGTGTCAGGGATGCAAGGAACGGGCGCTGTGTGCCCCAGTTCTCCTCCCAACTGAAAAAAAATGCTGTCCCCAGCATAGAGTCAGTAATCGCATGAGTATGAGGGGAACAAAATGGAATAAAAACGCTGAAATCGTCTGAAGGTGAACTAAAACTGTGTCCAGGGGGGTATGAGGAAAGGGAGTCTCTAAAACAGGAATGGATCGTCTGATTGATATACTGTGATGGTCCAGGGCTCGATGAACAAGGAAGGATGGGGGGTATACATGCCGGGAAGGTATCTCCTCCCAACTGAGAGCATCGTGCTCTCCCCGTCATCTCTGCCGCTCTGCTGTTCTTCTTAAATCGTTGGGGAACTGATTGAGAGCGCGAACAGTCGTGCACATCTTTGCACACTGCGAAACTTGATTTGCGAGGCAGCCGGGGTATGATGCACATCAGTACCAAATTGCCAAGGGCGCGGAAGGGTGCCGCGGTCTGGAGAACGGTTAGAATGTGGGGCTCGACTCTGAAGGGGATGAGGAGGCAATCCAGCGCGCGAGCGGTTGTGCACGTCTTGGCACGTCTTGTAACTTTGTAGGGGTGGCGATCTATACGAGAAACATGTCGGGGTTGAGGTATGAAGTCCGCGCGCAGGTGCGGTTCTCGGAGGGAGACTTGTACTGGGTTGATCCTCGCTCCAAACGAGTAGAGCGCTGGCCAGGCGCGCGACCAATCGTGCACGCTTTCGCATGTCGCGAAGCTTGGCAGACGATCGGTCCAGATCTTGGGTACGTCGGTGGAGAGGTGCTAAGGTCGCGGACAGGTGCTGCATTCTGGGGAACTGTCAGGGTGAAGAGCTTGACTGGCTGAGGGATAAGGCGATAATCTTGCGCGCGAGCAACCGTGCACGCCTCTGCACAACTCATAACTTTGTATGGAGAGCGGTCGAAATAGGGAAAATATCGTGATTCGTTTTCTAAGGATGCGGACTTGTGCGGCGGTGTTGACAACGCGAGACCTGAGTGGTTCTTCGATCTAAGGAGACATAACACTGGTATTGAGCGCGAGCAATCAGGCACGTCTCTGCGTGCCTCGTAACTCAATAGAACCGGCGTCCGAAATTGTGAATACGTTGAGTAGAAGTTGCTAAGTCCGCGAGCGAGTGCGGCGGTCTGGAGAATGGTTGGGGTGAGGTGCTCTTGATCTGAGAAGGTGAGATTGAAATTGTGCGCGCAAGCTGTCGTGCATGCTTTTGCACGCCGCGCAATTCGATAGAGTGACGGTCTGAATAAGGAGCGCGTCGAAGTTGAGTTATGAAATCCGCGCGCAAGTGCAGCGCTCCGAGGAAAGAGCTGAATTGGCTGTCCTCCTCTTAAGAGGAAGGACTGGGGGTTGGAAACATGGGTGGCCGCACACGTCTTTGCACGCCGCGTAACTCGGTATGCGGGGCTGTCGGGGTCTGGGGTATGTCGCGAAAAAGCTACTAAGGCCGCGGACGGGTGCAGCATTCTGGAGAAGGGTCGGAATGGAGGGTTTTTCACTTTGGAAACTGAAGTAAAAGTCTTGCGCGCGAGCGGTCGCGCACGGCTCGGCATGACTTGTAACTCGATTCAGTCGGTGGTCTGGATAGGGTACGTGTTCGGATTGATTTACGGGGTCCGCGCGCAAGTGCGGCATTCTGAGGAAGACTTGAACTAAGTTGATTCTGGCTCTGAGAAGGTAGAGCGCTGGCCAGGCACGCGAGCGGTCGTGCACGCTTCTGCACGCCGCGAAATCCAATGGGACGACTAACCAGATCTTGGGTACGTTGGTACCGAGTTGCTAAAACCGCTGGCAGGTGCAGCAACCTTAAGAAATGTCGTGGTGACCTGCTCTTCGCTCTGGGGGGTAAGGTGCAAGTCTTGAGCGCGAGCGGCTGTGCACGTCTCTGCACGCCGCGTAAGTTGGTACGGTTGGCGGTCTGGGTAGGAAATACGTTGGGATTGAATCGCTAAGGCTGCGGAGGCGTGCGGTGCCATCGGGAACGCGAGGGGAGAGCTGTCCTTGGTTCTGAATAAGTATAGCGCTGATTGCAAGCGCGAATTGTTGAGCACGTTTCTGTGTGCCTTGTAACTCGGAAGGATGGTTGCTGGGTTTGCGCTGCGTTGAAATCGAGCTGCTAAGGGTGCCTGAAGTGCGGCATTCTGGGGGAAGGTCACGGTGACCTGCTCTGAAGTCTGGGAGGGGAGGTGGAAATTGTGAGTGCGAGCGACCATGCATGCCTCAGCACGGCTCGTAACTTGATATGGGGCGCGGTCTGTATAGGGAATGTGTCGAGGTTGCGTTGCTAAGGCCGCGCGCGGTGCGGCACTGTGGGTAGGGCTCGGAATGGGCTGTTGTGGTGTAGGGGTGGCGCTCAGAGGGAGATGTGGTGGGGGTCGTGATGCGGCACTTGCTGGGCTGCGCGGTGCCCCAGTTCTCCTCCCAACTGAAAAAAAATGCTGTCCCCAGCATAAGGTTAGTACGAGCGCGGGTATGGGGGGAATAAAAAGGGATAGGAGCGCGGGGATCGGCTGGGGTGACTCGGGTGGCCGCGCTGCGTGCGGTCTTGTTTGTTGGGGGTGGCTCGCTCGGGGGTCGGCACTGGGTGGCTGCGCGAGCAGCGCGGGAAGTTGATGTCGGGGGAGCGGTGGTAACTGGTGAGGAGGGATAAAAATGGTGCGATCGGGGTGCGCCAGGGAAGGAAAGGGAAGGATGACAGTGCAGACTGCTGCTGCGCGGCTGTGCTGAGCGATGGGGATGCCTCGGCGGCAACGAAAAACGATGGGTTGCCTCGGCGGCAACAAATGACAGGTCGCCTCGGCGGCGATGAAGGTCGCCTCGGCGGCAACGACTGATAGGTCGCCTCGGCGGCGATGGCAAACAACTGGGTCGCCTCGGCGGCAACTGGTGGGAGTATGGCTGGCTGAGAGCGCTCGGAGGGCTCTGCAGCGGTGTGAGTGAGGGAATGGATGGGAGGGGGAGCGATTTCAGGCGCTCCCTTGCAGCTGGCTTCGGTCGCTGCTGACTGTGTTGCGACCTCGGGTTCGTCTGCTGGTCGCTTCGGTGGCTGGGGGTTGTTCTCGCGGGAGGAATGAGTCAGCGCACTCGGGCGCGACTCTGGCTGGGAGAGGGTGCGCGCGGTCGCTGCATATTCGTCAGCGATCTGCGCAAGCCCAAGGCTTCTGGCGGTTTCAGCTGGCGCATCCAGCTCATATTGGTCGCGAGGACCTCACTGAGCATTGCTAGAACTGCAGGCTCTTCGCGCTTGCACTCGGTTGTGCTGGTGGCAGCTTCAATACTGATGCGGGGGTGGATGCGATGGGGTGCGACCAGATGTCGCTGAGACTGTCCCTGGCTCGGCGCGGGAATGCGCTGAGTCGTGGCTGCTGCGCTCGGGGAGTTGGCCGCTTTCCTGCAAAACAGCTGCGCTGCTGTGTTGCCAGGGTTCTGCTGGTGCCAGTCTTCGATGCGATCGCACAGGAGGGAGTCAGGAGCGCCGCGTGGGGCCATAGCCGATGCGATTTGGTCTTCTAGTGTTTGCTCTAGCTTCTCTGTGAGGCCTGTGATGAGCGCGCCAATTTTGACTGCGATTTCTTCGGAATCGGCTGGGGATATGGATGGGATTGGTAGGGGTTGAGGCAGGGCTAAGGGGGCCGACGCGGCGCCCCTTAAAATGAAATCGGCGGCCTCAAATATGTCGGACAGGGGGTATGGATCGTCGGGGAAGTGATCTACGAACTTCTGCTGGAGGCGCTCGCGAATGCGCACCTCCAGCGCTGGCTGTAGGCCTCTGAAGAAGCCTCTGGACTGTTCAATGTCGGAAATGCTACCCTGAGCGATCAGGTAGCGGCTGATGAGCAAATACTGTCGGTAGTACTCGCCCAGCTCTGCTGTGCTCTGGATTCCATTGCGTGCATAGCGCCCGACTGTCCACTCTAGCTCCTGGAGGGTGTGGGACCTGCTGCCTAGCGCTCCAGGGTATAACTTGAGGACTTCTGTCTTGAAATCTTCATAGCTTCGCGTCTGGTCCAACCAGCTTCTGTGGTCTTCCAGAGCTGCTCAGTGCGAATGCTGGTGTACATGCAGGCCGCTTCCTTGCGATCCTGCTGATCGGCGACATTGTGGCGGAGGAAAAGGAAGTGGAGGTCATCAAAGTATCGCTCCAGCTCATCTGGCTGGTCAGTGGTGAAGGAGGGGGCAGATTCCTCCCTGCGCGCAGGTAGATCTGTCAGGGGCATCCCGTATGGCTAGCGCGGTGTCTGGGCTTGTGGCGCTGACAGTTGCGATGCGAAAATTTGAATTTGAAATAGTTTCCGACAAAGGGAGGTGCGCGCGCTTGCGCAAAACGAGCTGAGATGCAGGGAGACCAGAAAATACTAGATGTCTGACCTCCCCACGTTGGCCACCAAAATGATGCGCCAAGTCCCCGCTATATGCGCGAGCGAGCGACTTGGAGCGGTCGGGTTTTGAGGTCAGAGTACCTCTGGGCTTGGTGCGCGGGAAAGCGACTTGCCTAATCGGGCCGCTCCAGTCTCACTGGGCTGGCGCAGCGGAAACGGGCTCAGCGCTCGCTCGGGAGCTCTGAGGGCGGGGGCGACGTGACTGGCGACTGAGAGGGGAAGAAAGCGAAGGGAATGCAACTGAAATGAGGGGAATCGGCCGAGAACTGAGTGAGAACTGGGGGAATTACTGAGAGGCACTGCCCTCCACTGGAAATTGCTATAACTATTGACAGACTAACACTAAATACTATCTACTTGGTCCGTGCGTCGTAGCAACCCTAATATACAATCCTACCAAGTTTCAGGGTACTCCGATCAGCCGATCGGCCGTGGTCGCCCGATCTCTATATTTCGCTCTTGGGCCTGGTGACGCAGCGCGCGATGTCGGGCGTCGCTCTAATTTGAAGGGTTGACTGGCCTGCACTAGACTGAACTTGGAAGTTGTTTGTTTGAGGCCGGAATGCCCGCGCACGCTGTGGGAGCCTTGAAACCACTGGTAAATGTCTTGTGTAATTGCTGGGGATCGAGGAATCGCGGCGCTCCGATTCGCTGGGGACCTGTCGTACCACCAATGCTCGATATTTCTACCGAGTTTGGGGCCGATCCGAGCAGTCGGCGGGGGTGAGCGGTCGCAGTGTGTTGGGAGTTGGATGGGTTGTGTGGCTGAGGTGGCTGAGCCACGCGTGTCGCCGCGCCACCGGCCTGTCGGGCCAGCGCTCCGCCGCATCGGGCTCTGGGCTCTAAGTCGTCCCTCTGCACATATTCGCGCATGCTGCCGCGCCTGCGGCACATCAACGGACAGAAGATTTCCGTGGAGGTCTGGGACGTAGAGAATGTTTTGGAGCACAGCGCGGTGCCATTTTCCCTGGGCCTTGGTCAACACGTTACCGGACCCGGTCCCCAGAATCTGATGTTTGTTCGCAAGGACGACAGTGACAGGCGCGGGAAGGCGCGTGAAGTTGCAGAACCAATCCCTGTTGGAGCACATGGTGCACGTAGCCCCAGAATCCAGGATCCACTGGTTACCGATGTCCTCGTGGTCCGACAGGGAGACCATTGCGCGAGCTGTCTCGGTGGAGGAGATGGTCGTTTCCGTGTCACTGTCCCCGCCATCGCCATCCCGGCCATCCGTAATAGCGAGCTTAGCCGATGACTTGGGCAATTTGCTCTCAGAGTCCCTAGCATCCTCTAAGGCCCTCTTAAGCTTCCGGCACTCCAAGATATCGTGTCCGCTGAATTTGCAGTGGGTACAAGTTTTGTTGTTGTTTATGGCAGGCCTGTCAACAGTTCTCTCGCGCCGTTCTCTGCGCTGTGGCTTCTTTCCCGCCTTGGCGAAAAACGCCGCCGCGGTGCTACCGGACTCGATGATGCGGCGTTGTTCGTCACGAAGGATACGGGCTTTTACATCGGCAGTGATTGCAGTGGCCTGAGTGTCTGTGAGGAGGATCTTAAGTGTGCCGAGGGAGGCAGGTAGAGCGTTGATTAGGGATATTGCTCCGAGGTGATCATCGAAGGGATGTCCGAGAGTGTTGATGGTGCGAATGCAACCGAGCAGGGAGTTGATTTGTGTTTCGAGTGGCTCGTTCTCAGCGAACCTGGTGTTGTATACCTGGGTCATGAGGTGTCCAACGCGTGCGTTCCCAACGCCGTTGTAGCGCTCGGAGAGTAAGTCCCATGCTTCTTTAGCTGAGCTGGCAGCGACGACTGTTTCGAGGGGAGCGCCGTCTTTGACGAGGAATTCGATTTGAGCGTGGGCTTCTTCGTCAATCAGTAGCCATTCATCTAAGTCCATTGGGTCAGTAGGGCGAGGGTAAGTGCCGTCGACGACAGAGCATAGTTTCCAGAGTCGGAGTAGCCTACGAATCCGGTGCTGCCAAGAGTTGTAATTACTCGCATCCGACTCGAGCTTAGGTATATCGAAACGGGGTAGACTAGCCAAGCTCGAAAGCGCTGCTCTGGTGGGATGGGTACTGACTCCTGTAGACGGGGGCGCGGTGCCTCCAGTTGGCAGTAGTGGGGGGATTACCACCAGTAGGGGCGGCGTTGCCTCCAGCAGGACCGGTGTTGGTTGGTGCGGCGTTGCTGCTCATCTCAGATTAAGGGGGGGGGACTATGATGGGTGGTGAGTCAGAGCTCAGGTCTCATAATCTGTAGGAAGTGGAAGGAATCCCCGCTCAGTTCCGGATGAAAGAACTGAATTACTAGCGTTACAAATGTACCTGTAGCGTTGACGCGTCTGTTCTCCAACAAAAATCAACTTAAATTGCTATATATGACAGATTTAGGAAAGCCATCCACGTTACTAAGTACATTGGAAGTGCGTCTGCATCACAGGCACTGTTTCAATGCCCACCTCCCCTGCACGCTGCGTCTGCGGCCCCTCCTCACATGCAGCATTTGCAACCCCCCCCTGTTCCTCGCCCCCTGCACCTGGTCGCATACTTGCATTGCCCTGCGTATATGTCGAGGCCCAAGGATGCGGGGCATCTGGCCTGCGCGTGTGACTCGGCACGATGGTGTGAGCCAGGGGGCGAGGGATGTTGAGGGTGTCGTGCGGGTTTCAAGGGCGGAGGCACAAGGGTGTACACGAGGGAGTTGAAACCATATGCGCAGTGTCGAGGGCAGGGGTATTGAGGGTGTACATGTGGTGTAGAGCGTGTCCATCGAGGGCGCGCGTGAGCGTGATGACACAAGGGAGTCAGAAGTCATCAACGAAGTAAGTTACATACCTAGAATTCCCAGGCATGGGCACAGGCGCGAAAAAGTCCCCTGCAACCTCACATTTGAGGCAAGGGGCTGGCGATGGACGAGCGAGACCTCGCTCTCGGCCAAGCGTGAGACCGTGGGATACAAACATGACGGTGACTCACTCACTCTTGAGGTGAGCCTGAGACCCTTGCAACATGAGCGTGTTGACGGCATGCGTTGGGGCAAGGGTGAGCAACATTGAGAATGTTGACGGGTGAGGGGCGTGCGTGTCGAGGGCATGCGTGTCGAGGGAGTGCGTGTCAAGGGCATACGTGTCGAGGGTGTGCGTGTCGAGGGCATGCGTGTCGAGCGTGCACGTTGGGGCGATAAAATTGCCATCCGGACTCAGACACAAAGCCTCATGCATCAGGGAAAACCCAAATTGCCAACCGACGCTAACGTTGCTAAGCGTCGCTAGCGTAGACACGGATTATCAATAATTGAAATAATCATGATAGCGACATCTAGTCAGTGAATAAGCTGTAACTGGTTCCTAGCGTATCGGCAAGACCACAAATT
>WTXL01000095.1:0-120914 GCA_022376525.1 Russula vinacea | reverse complement strand
ATCTGCAAGTAGCGGGACAAAACAAACTGTATTGCAACCCGAAGAAAACGAAACTATTTGCTACAGAAATCTGTTTCCTCGGTCACCGCATCTCCGCCAACGGCATTGAAGCTGACGAAGGAAAAGCCGACCGCATTACTTTATGGCCAACACCTACGTCCACAAAACAAGTACGCAGTTTTCTTGGACTGGTGCGCTACTTGTCCGCGTTCCTCCCCAAACTTGCAGAGCACACACATGTTCTCGACGAGCTCACAAAAAAGGAGTACAATAATGCTTTCCCTGAATGGACATCACGACACCAGACTGCATTTGACGAAATCAAAGCTCTCGCAACCTCAACCGCATGCCTCACCACGATTGACCCTAACACGATGCCAGAAACAAGATATTCGTAACGACCGACGCGAGTGATTACGGATCTGGGGCAGTCCTGGCCTTCGGCCCAACATATGAACAGGCGCGACCCGTCGCCTACGACTCCCGCTCCTTCAAAGGCGCAGAATTGAACTACCCTGTCCATGAGAAGAGCAACTTGCAATCGTCCGTGCCCTTGCAAAATGGCGCACAGACCTCCTTGGTTATAAGTTCGAGGTCTGGACGGACCACCGTACTCTACAACATCTACACACACAGCGTGACCTATCACGCAGGCAAGCCAGATGGCTGGAATTTACCTCTCAATATGACTACTCGATCCACTACCTCCCGGGTGAGAAAAACGTCGTCGCAGATGCACTCTCCCGATTACCAGACGCCGGCACAGAAACCATCGCTTCAATCATGAACGCCAAAAAAAAGATCGTACACTCCCGCTTCCAACTTGAAGACGAGCTCCTCGATGAAATCCGCAACGGATACGAGTCCGACCCATACACACCAAACTAGCGAACGCCGCCAAGGGCATGTCCAACGTACGTTACGAAAACGGTTTCTGGTTTATTGACAACAGGCTCTTCGTCCCCAACGTCAAAAACACCCGGGAAGTGCTGTTCCGGCTTGCACATGACAAGCTTGGCCATTTTGGCGGACCAAAGTCGTACGCTTCACTCCGTGACTCCTTCTTCTGGCCTCATATGAGACGCGACCTCGAAAAGGCATATGTCCCCGCCTGCGCAGACTGCCAACGAAACAAGTCCCGCACCACCAAACCAACGGGTCCTCTCCACCCTCTACCTGTCCCGGACAGCCGTTGCGACTCAATCGCCATTGATTTTATCGGTCCCTTGCCCAAAGACAACGGCTTTGATTGCATACTAACCATCACGGACAGGCTAGGCTCGGACATTCGCATCATCCCAACCACCTGCTCACTAACCGCACGAGGTCTGGCCGAACTCTTCTTCAAGGAATGGTACTGCGAAAACGGCCTCCCCCTCGAAATCGTCTCCGACTGCGACAAGCTTTTTGTTTCGCACTTTTGGGATGAACTGCATAAGCTCACTGGAGTAAAACTAAAACTGTCCTCCAGCTACCACCCGGAAAGCGACGGCTCCAGTGAGCGCACTAACAAAACGGTCATACAGTGCATCCGCTTCGCAGTTGAACGACACCAAAAAGGGTGGGCGGCGGCTCTCCCTAAGGTCCGTTTCGATATCATGAACACAGTCAACAAGTCAACCGGTTACACTCCGTTCCAACTACGCTTCGGGAAATCTCCACGCTTGATACCCCCCCTTCTCGACCCCTCCCCAGACAATAACCCTGCTCATGACCTGGCGCGCACCATCATAGAACAAATGCTACCGGTTGAACTAGAGGCAAAGGACAACCTCCTCTCTGCGAAGATCGACCAGGCTCACCACGCCAACCGTCGCCGACGCGAACACTTCCCCTTCACACCAGGCCAACGGGTGGTCCTTTCCACTGCCAACCGACGACAAGAATACAAAAACCCCGACACTCTTCGTGTTGCGAAGTTCATGCCACGTTTCGACGGGCCATACCGCATTCTCGCAACCAACAAAACCCACTCAACCGTAACCCTGAACATCCCAGAAGCGCCAAACGCGTTCCCGGTCTTTCACTCTTCCGAAGTCACCCTTTTCAAAGAAAATGACGACAACCTCTTCCCCTCGCGCGCACTCAACCCTCCCAAACCTATACTCGTCGACGGGGAGCAAGAATTCTTCATCGAGAAGATCGTCGACGAAAGAATGCGAAACAAACATCTCCAATACCGAGTCCGATGGCAGGGCGAAGGCCCAGAAGGCGACAAGTGGCTCCCCGCAAGCGAGCTCGAAGACTGCGAAGCCCTCGATAACTGGCAAGCCAGCAAACCAAAACGACCTCGAAGGGTAGTTCTCCGGGTGTAGATCTGGGCTATATACCTTCACTTGCCGCGGTAGCTTTTTCCCTACGGGGTTTTGATGCACCCGGGCACTTTCCACCCCCCCAACTTAATCCCATTCTCTTTCAGATGGTGGGGAGGGGTGTAAGTATTACTTACCTACTTACCCTACTTACGGACACTCCTTACCCTTATCGGGCTCCGATCACGCTGTTCGTCGAGCCCATCGCCCTTTCTGGATTGTGATGACGTGCATGACGCACAGAGATGTCGTTGGGCCTGCTTCGCCCGGCGATTAGATATAGGCCCGCCACAGGCTTATAACCCTCGCCCTCCGCACTCGGGCAGGGTATCTTACTTGCTTCGCTTTTTCCCCTTTCTATACTCTACCTAAAAGCGCTTTACCTCCTCCCTCTTAATTGGATACCGCGTTCCTGTCCGTTGTGTGACTCTGAGTGTTGTCCGCGTTAGCGCGGTCTTCCACACATTACGACCCACTCAAAAGACCCCACGGCGTGTTAACGGCCGTGAGTTTAATGTCGTCTGGGTGCATACGCGTTTGGAAGAAGCTGTTTGTCATATCGATTGAAGCGAAGAATTTGGCGCCCCCACAGTCAGTTAGGATTCTGAGATGCGTGGAAGGGGGTAGCAATCGGTTATTGTGTTTGAGTTTAATTGGCGGAAGTCGTTAACCCATCGCGGCAGGACGGAGGGGTCAGCCTTGGGTATAATGAATGCACCGGAGCCAGCTGGGGCTTCAGAAGGGCGGATGCGGCCACTTTCAAGGTGTTGTTGCAGGAGGGTGTGCCAAGCGTCTTTCCATTTTCGTGGGCAGGCGTAATTACGCGTGCGGATGGTATGCCCAGGGTTTTTAGTCGAATGCAGGCGACTGGCTTATCAGGTAGGTCTTTTGCGTGGGTAGAGGTTCGAATACGTCTTGGAATTGTTTTCGTAACTCCGTCTCAAGTTCTAATAGCTCATGGTCAGGCGCAGGCATCCTAGCCTGTTGTGATATGGCTGCCAGGTAATCAGTGGTTCGCAGTGGTGCGGGATGTTGTTCTAACAAATTAACATTTACTCCATTAACGGTCGCGTTACACTCTCGTCTGGCGTAATTACAGGTGATTTGGTTGGTTACAAGAAAAGGCAGTCCCAAGATAATTGGGGCACAGAGATTCTCAACGACAATGGCATGTACTGGTTTGGATGTAAAAGAGCGGTCGGGCGTGGCGGGCGTTATTACGACATAGTGTGTGAGTGTGTGGGTCATTTGGTCGGGCGAGATGGCCACGTTAACAAGTTGCGGGGTGGCCAGCGGTATGGTAGGAAGGTTGAGGCGTTGAACGAGAGAAGATCGGATGAGCACTATGTGGGCCCCGCTGTCGATTAAAGCTGTGGTGGGCGTTAATCCTGTCGGTGTACTTAGGTGGCATTTCCAGAAAAGATGTTCACATTGGAGTGGGGGTGGACTCACTGACAGTAGGGTGTCCTCATCATCAGCGTCATCCGAGAGGTCGTGCATGTCAGGGAAGATAGCGGCAACCGTGTCGCGGATTGCGGGTGAGGTTTCCTCTTCAGGGATGACCTCCGTGATGGACGCGATGGTAGCGGAGCGTGAGGGGAGTCGGGATGCTTTTGCTCGTGCAGCGTCCTGAGCCGTTAGGGTTTTGTAACCCTTGCCACTAAGGATGGCGGTGCAGCTTTCCGCGCGGTGTCCGGCGTAGAAACGGCGGCACTTAAAGCAACCGTCGTTGTCTTGCAGGAGTTTCCGTTCTTCGTCAGTGAGTCGGGGTGGGAAAGTTCGACCGCCTCTGGGATCCGTGGCAGAGGTGGAAGGGGCAGAGGGTTGGGCTGTCTGGGGTTGAGCACGGTCCGAGATGTACGATCTCTTTGGGTTTCTCAGGTATTGTTCCAGTTCGGACAGTCGTCGTTTTCTGTCGTTCTGTCGTTTGCGGTCAAGGGTGCGGACTTTGTCAACCCAGGTCTGTAGGTCCTTGACCTCATGAACACCGTTGTCTGCAGCGAGGATTTGCAAGTCAAGGTCAAGTCCGGCCTCCAGTTGGGCGCGTAGTTTGTCGCTGTCCAGATGGGAGGTAGTACCTCGTAGTGTGACATTGAGCTTTTGGATGCGGGTCACCCAGTTCTCGAAACGGTCTTTGTTTGGGTCCAGGCGCGCTCCCAAGATCTGGGCCGTAATCTCGTGCTCCCAGTTTGGCGAAAGCCATCGTTCTCGGAAAGTTTTCATGAATTCGGTGAAGCCCATAGCGACAAGGGTGTTCATTTCACAGTCCACCCAGTCTCGTACTAAAGTGTCCATGAAGCATCCGAGGATCCGGGCAACCTTTTGGTCGTCAGCGACCCCGCCCTTGGCATTGACAAAGAACATCTTGGCGGAGTATTCGAAGTCTGAGACGACCTGGGGCGTTATGTCACCTTCGGAGACTGTGGGTGGGTGCCGCATGTCTAGTTGAGTAACGGTGGCGGTCTGTCCGGGCATTTTTGGAGCGTAAAAAGGGGGGGGATGACGTAGGAGTCGTCGGAGGTGTCTGAGTCTGGGGTGTGATCAGGGGTGCGGTGGGAACGTGCCGACGATAAAGACGTTAAAGGGGAAGCGGGGGGGGGTCGGGCAGGTGAGGAGGGAGGTGTGGGTGTGTGTTGTACCGGTGATGGTGAACGGTTCTGTAGGCGCCTGGAACTGCGCGTCGCCAGACTGATGGGTACGATGACAGTGTTTTAACTCGAGTGTCCCGTAGGGATGTCAGCGGTGAGCTGCGGTGACTGGTGATCGGTGGCTGGTTCTTAGTCCAGTGGAGAGAGAGAGAAAGAGAAGTGGATAGCGCACGTTCGTTGTCAAAAAAAAAGTGGAAACCGCGCTAACGCGGACAACACTCAGAGTCACACGAACGGACAGGAACGCGGTATCCAATTAGAGGGAGAGGTAAGCGCTTTTAGGTAGAGTATAGAAAGGGGAAAAAGCGAAGCAAGTAAGATACCCTGCCCGAGTGCGGAGGGCGAGGGTTATAAGCCTGTGGCGGGCCTATATCTAATCGCCGGGCGAAGCAGGCCCAACGACATCTCTGTGTGTCATGCACGTCATCACATCCAGAAAGGGCGATGGGCTCGACGAACGGCGTGATCGGAGCCCGATAAGGTAAGGAGTGTCCGTAAGTAGGGTAAGTAGGTAAGTAATACTTACAGCGCCCTTCTAGTCCGGGCGCGGTGGGAGGGGATCTCGTATGGGGAGGAGTATCATCGTCATACTCGAAAATTCATGGCCCATGCACGCCGACTTGCGCTCGGTTTCGTCGAGGGATGCGGCGGACAGACAAAGTTCAAGGAACTCGGTTTTCCGATGTAGGCTGTGTGCGACCGACCAGCGCTCCTCACTTCGCCGCTTTCAGTGCCCACCACCTTCGCCTTCGTGCTCGACCTGGCACAATCAATCGAGTGGTCGCATCCGCCCGTTTTGCGCTGTCGCCCTGTTGCGATCATTTAATTGTACCCCATACTGTTCTTGTCCAGCGTACTTGTGCCCATATTTAAACCTGAATGCGACCTAATGTGATTCGTTGTTTTCACCTTTCTTCTCGAGCCGTCAAACAGCTTCAGAATTGAACTGCATCCAGGCACACGGCACTGGTAGGGACCGCGAAACGTTGCGTAAAATAGTGGGCTACTATGAGGACTTGGATAAAAGAACGAGCAAGTGTCATGATCGAACACAAAGCAGGAAAGATATTGTAACGAAGACTCTTGCCTTAGCACGGATGGTATGGGTTCCAGTCATCAGTAATTGGCTGCAGCCCGGAAGATCAAGATCATCTGATTGTTGATTGGCGCGCGGGGCAACTTCTGCGTCCATGCCACGGGCCTTGAGAATCATAGGGCAGTGGGCACCCTACGAAATCTCCGTTCTCGACTACTGCCATTCTCGCCCGCCACTCAATTTGCCGTTCTCAAACATAATATCCTCATCCCTCCCCATCTTGTCGTCCTCCTCGAAATCTTGTGTTCAAAAATCTCTCGTCGTCGAATGACCAAAATGGGCTCCTCAAACCGCCCCGGGCCGGTCCACCTCGCTCGCGTCATCTCGAATCGCCAAACGGCCATCCATCACGTTGAAGAATGAATACAGGGCGTACCAGAACCTGGCCATGGAACTAATCTTCCTATGCCGATATTTTGTCCAAGCCCACGAACAAAGCTTAAATGCCTCCGCCCGGTTGAGAAAGTGACGCCCTTCGCTTTACCCTTGCGATGCCCCATTCCACTGACTTATAAAAAGGGTGTTGATCGCCGCTGACGATGCATTAAAGTCCGCAGCTGAGGCCGGGAGCAGGGCATCTATGGAGGTGGATGAGAAATTCAGAGAGGCGATCGATCTGTTGAGTGGTTTTGACAAGGACTTCCCTTCCAAAGATCCGACGTCGGATCCAAATATCGGTCGGTCGGTCACCAGGGAAAATCCGGAAGGGAGATGAGTGATAAGTCCGATTCCCCTTCGACAATTCTATTTGCTTTGAAAAAGAATCTGCACGCAAAAGTGAAGTTTCCATTGTTTCTTGCCTCTCAATGCTGATGAATACTAGCCAATGGGCAATGAATGGCCAAAACTAACAAGAGTAGTCAAGTTTCATCTCCTTAGCACGCTTCCTGATGCCCGCCCTATCGTCGTGACACGTGGGTGCCACGCCATCGATATCGCTCCCAGTATCTGATCCCTACTATGTCAGAGATGCTCAGCGACAGTTCAAGCCTTCAAGAGATTCTCTGGAACTTCTGCCGTTTCAAGGACGATAAGGAACGTTTGACTCTCAGGGACAACCCTCACTTTATGCAGAACTCCCTATATCGCCGGAGGATATGGCGACAGTATTAAAATTGACCCTACCGAGGATTTTCGGCATTCCGACAAGTTCTATGTTCTCACCGATAAACCGGAACTTGTATATATTATGACCGACCAAGAATTACAGTCTCTTGGCAACTTTTGGTGCCCCAAAATGCTATCATTTTCAAAGGTTCGGCATTTTTATTGGCTTTTACTCTATTTCTGACCATGTCTTGCCAGACATCTGTGGGAGGCTCAGGGGAGAAAGCGTCCTCAAGGCGTCTCTCAGAGGATCGTACTGTGGGTTCTGTAAGCAGCTCTCGCCGGTGTCCACCGTTCCAAGAGCTTCCAGGAATCGTCGCATGAGTCGTGAATTGCAGCCGATTATCACAAAGGGGTGCCCATGGACGGGCTGGAAATGTTCTATTGGCTGTCTCCCGGTGCACACTTCTGTTGATATTGACTTAGGCATTTGTACCGGGCGAGCGGCACCCAACAGTGTGGTACGTTGCGACGTTATATTCAACTGCCTCTGCTAACATCGACATAGCTCCTTGTTCCGTTGCCACCAACGTCTGAGCAACCGGGGTACAGCGTGGCGTACAAACACATATCCATATGCTCGACAAAGGTTCACTTCTCCAAATATTTAGTCACTATCGACTAAATCATGAAGAGAATTGGAATCTCCGACATACGTGGCGAAACCTCGCCCACGTTTGTCGGAAATGGCGACACCTCATATGTGACTCTTGGGCCGACCTGGATATATGTCTTCTTCTTACGAACGATTCCCCTTCACTAGACTTACTAAGCCATTTACCACCGCTACCCCTGGTTATCGATTACTCGGATACAACGACCAAGACAACGAGTAGGACCACAGCACGGAAAGATGAGGACAATATACATCTTGGACTCCAGCAGCATGGCCGTATACGCCGGGTCGTCCTTCGGGCTCCATCTTTGAGCTTGCGTATGTGGCTTGAGCAGATGAACAAACCTTTTCCGAGACTGGCAGACCTCTCTCTCTTGTCTACGACTACGGAGGAGATGGGCCTGGTGCTTCCTGAGACACTTCAGGCACCAGATCTGCGCCGCCTCTCATTACACGGCATCGGTCTTCCGAAAGGATTGTCACTACTTTCTTCTATGACCTCCCTCTCAACACTCTCCTTTACCCAAATTCAAGACTTCTGCTATTTCTCTCGCGGAAACTTGTTCACACAGCTCCAAGGTCTCCCCCATCTTGAAGAACTTTCGATCGGCTTCGCCATCTCAACGCTTCCAAGTAGCGAGGGAGAGCTGTTGCCTGCACCGATTCCACCTGTGACACTGCCCGCCCTGAGGCGGCTCACATTCCGTGGGGAGGATGTTCATCTTGACAACCTCATCGCTCAGATCAACACGCCACTTCTCGAGCGACTCAGTCTCACATTATTCTTTGATCTCGCCTTTAACTTTATGAACCTGACCGAATTATCCATAGAACTGTAGGGTCTGGACGCCTCGTTGCCCGAGTCATTTTCAACGAGGATGGTGCTTCTATAGACGCGGGTCCTCACGAACAACGCGATATTTGGAAACTCAATCTCCGTGTCAATTGCGAATCCCTCGACTGGCAAATCAATTCTGCAACCCAGGTCTGCGGCGCCCTCGGGAACGTCCTATCTGCCATAGAGGAGCTCACAATTGACCTCGATGTGGATGGGATGCCATCAGACTGGGAGAGTAGACTCGACAGCATGCTGTGGCATGATCTTCTGCTCCCATTCATCGCGGTGAAGAGGCTGCGTCTCACCTCTTCGCTTACACTTTCTCAAGCCCTGGAATCCGTTGTCGGAGGGTTGGCCCTGGAAGTCCTGCCTGAGCTACAAGAACTCGAGGTGCAACTCGATATGCGCCACTTGACAAGCTCGATCCACCGCGCAGACAAAGTGTTTTCCGCGTTCGTCGAATCTCGGAAATCCGTGGGTCGCCCTGTTCATCTGTTGGCGATTCCGATTCCGGGCCGCCAGAAGCCAAAGCAGGACCGTGCACACCCCCGTGGAAGTCACGATGCACAAGGCTTCTTTCTTCGGGCAAGCTGATTGTTTTTTGGAACGCCCCAGGGGGGGTTTTGAAATGTTGCTTACACATGCCACTCTTATGGAATTTCCGTCTCTGGTTCGGGTTTGACTTTCGTACTTCTGTATCCATGCGCGCTCAAGGCACGACAGCCTATAAATGTCTACGTAAAGGATAGGCGCCTTATATCAAATGAGAAGCAAGCGCAGTGCTGTGTACGAACGGCAATCCAAACTGTCGCGCACCGTTTGTTTCTAATCTTCGCTTTGTTATTGTATGTACGTCCGCACGCAGTGGGCCGTACGCTCCTATTGTGTAAAGCATTGTACTGTATTTCAAAGCCAAAATCTAAGTAGTGTACCGTAAGAGTAGATAATAAATAGTCATTCAGTTTTAGATAAATATGGAGCTGCCGACAGTGCGGTGGCTCCTCGTGTTCCATTGCTGCGCAAACGCCCCCAACTCCAGCGGAGCTTCGGTCGCCACGCTCCTTGTGGCCCAATTCCGGTTGCATCGACAGAGGGATGCCCTGACAACGACCGGTGAACCATGGAAGGGGCGCGCTATGCGAGACAATGGGAAGGTCGCACCGGACTGGCGGAGGGACCATCATTGAGAGACGAAACAACGTAAGAAAAGAAGGGCCACAAAGTTGGGGTTCACAAAGCGTAAATTTCCCGCCGTGCGTACATATTTCACCAATCTTATCCCGGACCAATCGTGGGCATGGCATAGACATCCCATAACTTGGGTGGGCGGAAACGGCCGAAGGTTGATGTACTGGCTAAAATGTATGAGGGTTGTCAGGTGGAGAGAGATAGACAGGAGCAATTAGGAACCTCGAGGGTGCCAACAGAGGACATACTAGAGTCGATAGGACAGCTCGGAGTCGAGGTAGATACTGAAATGATGCATCTGAAGGATACGGTAGTAAGTGGGCGGGGAAGTGAAGAACTTGAGAAAAGTTGAGATTGATACGTGCCTACGAGGACAAAAGAAAAATCGACGGTGGAGCTGGACTACTGCTGGACTCTGCCATGTGTTGGCGTCCACACTAAGTGAGACCGACACGCAAAGAGCAAAGACAAGCTTGCGCTTGTTGACTCTATTTACGATCAGAGTCAGAGCTGCCAATGACATCGATGACAGCTCACCGGTGCTCACCTCCACAAACCACCACAATATGCCTCCCGACCCACCAAACATACGAGATACGCAAAATTGCTCATACGACATAATCATAATCGTTAACCACTTCGGCGCGAAGAACGTCTAAGGTTGAAGGTGCCTGGGGGGCTGGCCGAGTCGGAGAGTCGGAGAATGAAAGGCTCGGCCCTTCCACGTGCCGTTCTTCCACCTTCCATGATCCTTGGGTCACACCGGCCAGAGCACCTATAGCTAGATCCTCGGCCGCCCACGCCCGTTCTCGCAAGTCGCGAGCCACCACCACCACTAGGACCACCATCCCCATATCCTTCACGTCTCTCGGTGACTCCTGACTCGGACGCTCTATCGCGACGCTACTGCGAACTGCGGCAGCACACGAGACTTCGGTATGTTACAATTTGACACATTTAACCGCGTCTGTGCTAAGGTCCGCATAACTCTTGGCTCCCTTATCACCAACGTCTGAGCAGCCAGAGAACGGGTTCAACATGGCAGACGAAACACACATCCATAACCTCGACGATGATTCACTACGCCAAATATTTAGTTACTGTCGGCTGGAAGAAGAAGACAAATGGAATCTCCGGCTCAAGTGGCGAAACCTCGCTCATGTTTGTCAAAGATGGCGATACCTCGTATTCGACTCATCGGCCCTTCTGGATATGTGTCTTCGTCTCACGAACAAATCACCTTCGATAGACACACTATGCCATTTACCATCCCTCCCCTTGGTTATCGATTACTCTCATGAAACTTGGGTAGGACGGGCCCAAACACGCAAATATGAAGATAATATACATCTCGGACTCCAGCGACATGGCCGTGTACGCCGGGTCGCCCTTCGGGCACCGTCTTCGAGCATGCGTATTTTGCTCGAACCAATGAACAACCCTTTTCCAAGACTAGAAGACCTCTCTCTCTCGTCTACGACTACGGAGGAGCTGAGCCCGGTGCTTCCTGATTCACTTTGTGCGCCATTTCTGCGCAGGCTCGCATTACACGGTATCGGTCTTCCCAAAGGATTGTCATTGCTCTCTTCCATGATCTCCCTCTCAACACTCTCCCTCACACGCATTCCCGACTCTTTTTATTTTTCTCCCGGACGCTTGGTCACACAGCTCCAAGGCCTCTACTGTCTTGAAGAATTGTCCATCGGTTTTGCCATCCCGATACCCCTTCCAAGCAGCGAGGGCCAACTGCTACACGCGCCGATTCCACCTGTGACTCTGCCAGCCCTGAAGCGGCTCACATTTCAGGGGGTGGGCGTTTATCTTGAGAACCTCGTCGCTCAGATCAACACTCCACTTCTCGAGCAACTCAGTCTCACACTATTCTTTGAACTTGCCTTTACCCTTGTGAACCTGGCCGAATTCATCCATAGAACTGAAAGGTTCAGATGTCTCATTGCCCGAGTCATTTTCAACAAGGAAGGTGTTTCGATAGACGTGGATCATTATGAACAATGTGTTATCGGAAAATCCAGTCTTTATATCAA
The DNA here is from genome assembly GCA_022376525.1 of Russula vinacea. Taxonomy (NCBI): domain Eukaryota; kingdom Fungi; phylum Basidiomycota; class Agaricomycetes; order Russulales; family Russulaceae; genus Russula; species Russula vinacea. Next base: position 109,064 of record WTXL01000095.1, on the reverse strand, counting down.
TGTCAATTGCGAAATTCTCGAATGGCGAATAGATTCTGCAGCACAGGTCTGCAGCTCCCTTGGGAATGTCCTATCCGCTGTAGAGGAGCTCACACTTGACCTCGATGCGGATGCGTTGCCATCATTTTGGGAGATTACAGTTGACAGCACGATGTGGCATGAGCTTCTGCTGCCATTCACTGGGGCGAAGAAGCTGCACATCGGCTTTTCACTCACACTCAAACTTTCTCAAGCCCTTGAGTCAGTTCCTGGAGAGTTGGTCCTGGAACTCCTTCCTGAGCTGCGAGAACTTGAGGTACAGCTCGAGATCGACTACGCAAATAAAGTGTTTTCTGCGTTCGTCGAATTTCGGGAATTCCTGGGACGCCCCGTACATCTGTCGGTATTGCCTATACTACACGCCGAACCAGAAATGCCACCAAAATTCTATTACTTGGACACTTTTGGCCAGAAATACCGATATCAAGCCATGCAGTTAATCTCTAGATACCAAAGTGTCGTTCAAGTGCAAGAAAGAACCTCTTATTCATACGACAAGCCGAGAAGGTAATTCCCTCAGATCAGATCTACCCTTTGCCCTGTTCAAACTGCTTTGAAAGGGTATATCAGGTCGTTGATGATGCGCTGAAGTCTGCTACTGAGGCGCAAATGAAGACATCGAACGAGGCCGACGAGAAATTCAAAAAGGCGTTTGACGCGTTGAGTTCTTATGAATGAAGGACCATGCCCGGAGATGGCCTGAGAGGCTTCCGGTGATGCTTACTTTGCCACTGGTACATATTGATACTATTTTCAATGGGCAAGAGCACGATGTCGAGGTCTTCATCCACAAGTCCCTTATCGACAACAGTCCAACCAGTGTGATACGTGAGCCAGCTCATCGATGTGGCTTGTGGTAGTATTGATTCCCTTGTACGCCAGTCTGGTCCGATAATTGGAGATCGCTACTTCGGCCCTTCGAGTTCCGTTACAAGGTCCCTGAGCCGAACTTCCACTTCTACGCCACGCTTCCCACATCACCGGAGGATTCAGGGGTAATTTCCGAATGGATCCGATCGAGACTTTTCCGGGTCATAAGAGAGTCAGCGTCCTCACTGATAACCCGGACCATGCAGGCCAGGTGTTTGTTGACACTGCAGAGCGAAAGCGAGTTTTTGTCAACGTCTATGTTCTGAATGATACAATTATTTTCAAAGGTTCGTGCCTTATATGTTTTTTTCCCCTCTCTGATACCTTGTTAGACGTCCACGGGAGGCTTGAGGGTGAAAGCATCGTCGGGGTTGCCATCCATTGTATACCCAATCTATGGTGTATTGAAGAGTCTCTTACCTCTCAGCCCGCGCGTTCACCTAATCGGAACGGCCCATCACTCACAGTGACTGCGACACAAATAACTTCTGCAACAGGGAAGCGGATATGGGACTGGAGAGAACCGATTCGCCGAATGTTTCAATCCCGAGATGTCGGTATCCTATTTACGGATAAACCGCCTAGCAGCTCCACCTCCATCTCCTCAGTTGCGTCTGGTAGCGGTGTCAACAATCTATATCATAACGACTGCCCGACTCTGCCTCCCCCGCCTTTCCTCCCCATGAATTTGAAAGCCGCTACTTTATCTTTATCCTCCTTCCGAACACGAAACACACATCTTTCTCCCGTCACCCTCTGGCAGTAGATCCGTTGCTGAAGACACCAGCACCCCCGTTTGAAGCGCCATTGTCCGTATTACCCATCTCATCCATAATCCGTGACATAACTACCCTCTGCAGCAGCCTTTCATATGTCGATCCCCTCAGATTCCTGGCAACCGCCCACAGAAACCTCGCCGCCGACCGGACCGGCCACTCTTTGATCTTTTGGTTTTGAAGACGCAGAGATGGCGGGATCGCCGAGTTTCGGTCATCGGATATCAGTGCTAAAGTGTAGTTGACGTCCGCGCCCTTCTAGTCCGAGAGAGGAAGATTATCCTCGTCATATTTCCATGTTTTCATGGCTCGCGCACGCAGAGTTGCCCCTCGGTTTTGTCGGATATGCGGCCAAGTTTGTTGCACGTAGGATGTATACCTGTGCGCGACCAGCGTACCGCCACTCTCCTTCACTTCCGCGCTCGACAACCGACCTTCACGCCTGCCGCAGGACCCGTTTTGTGACATCGCCTTCACGATCATTATGTCCCCAATTACCCCTGTTCCTGTCTATTACCATGTATACAAATCGTTGACGTTGGCATGTAATCACCATCATATGTGTTCTTGCTTCTTGAAAGCCCCAGCGTGACACGAATACTTTTTATCTTTTATTGCGGCTATCGCCGAGCTCCGCATTTATGCGACTGGTTAAGTCCTTCAGTTTTCGATATTCGTCCCTGTTTTAGTCTTTTCCCTTAGGATGGGACGTACAACTACTGCACATGGCGTGGTAGATCATTAGAAAGTAGTACAGCTGACGCAACCACAGTTCCGCGGAGAAGCCCGACATCCCAATTGCAATCCAATCCACCAGATGTCTTGGGCTCACGGTTCGCAGTGGTCAGTGCACGATGGACGGTCAGGGGATACACAGAAGTCAACGAATGAAAGAAACCAGATCAAATCTTGGTCTGCATCGACCGTCCCGCATCAAGTCAACCACGCCTAGCACTCGCAAGTACTGCGCGCCCGTTCCTCGCGCGGGCACCTCCACTTTCCTCGGCGCCCCTCTTGGCGACCCCATCTGACGCCCTATCGCGACTACTCCCCACAGTGGCAGCGCTCGTTAGTGTCTGCATCGTTCTAATCCGCGCGGTGCAGATACCTTGAAGGGTCCCCGAGGTGGTACCATTCTCCAGTACGACCCAGTTGATAGACATGGAGCCTCCGACAGTGCGGTTGCTGCTGCCGCGCAAACGCCCCCTACTCCGGCGGAGATTCGGCCGCCACGCTCCTCGTAATAGGCTGCGGCTCCAGCTGCATCGACGAAGGAGTGACCCAACGACTCACCGGTGAACCGTGGAAGGGACGCGCTGTGTGCCTCCGGGGCAGAAAAAGGTGTAGGGTCTGCTGCTACGTCGATCGTCGTGTCAGTCCGATTCACGCTCATTGCCGCGAGCATATCGTCGCCAGGAAGGTTCATCAGGGAAAAGCGTAGAACGACGGTTGGCGCACGACTATTGTTATGAATGACTGAGACATAGCCCTCGGACGAGACATGTTCAAGCATGAGTGGCGCGGGACGACATCTTTGCCATGATCACGGTGCATGGAGGGCGAATGCCTGAGATATGTCTGAGAATGAGAGGTTAGGCCGCTCCACGTTCCACTTTCTACCATAACTAGATCCTTGTGAGTCGCGCGAGGTGCTCGGTACTCACACTAGGTGGGGAATGACAGAGTGCGGCGCACGGGTGAAGGGCTGGGAGAGCCTAAACATTCTAGGATTGTCACTGTTTACTTGAGGTCTGTTTCTCAAAGAACTGCACAGCAAATGGGCGTGAGCGCGTAGCGCTTCTCGATCGAAGATGAGGGGCGCAGGTCGGGGGCGAGGTCGCGACGGGCGGTGGGCCACCTGAAGCGCGCTGACTGCCGTCGGACTGCAAGGCTCATCATCAAATTTTCTTTGAAACTTGAAACTGGAAGTGGCGAACGGGCAAATTTAAAGCAGCAGGGGAGGTTCTTTGAACCGTCCGAAGGGGAAAGCGGCAGGGGAGATGGCGACAGGGGACGGCAAGATGAACGCGTCACGTGCCGACCTCTCCGCTTTTACACGTTCGTTTCTCACTTTGGCCCGCGCTGATCGAGCTGATCATCGGCCTCGGACTCAGATCACACCCGTATTTCCCGGCATTTAGATCATCGGCCGCGCACGCCTGTTCCCGCGGGCTACACTACTACTGACAGGGACGCTCTATCGCGACACTACTGTGCACAGTGGCAGCACTCGAGAGTTCAGTACGTCACAATTTGACATATTTAACCGCGCGTCTGTGCTAAGTCACTACTAAGGTCCAAACAGTGCCACAGTTCTTAGTTACCAACGTCTGAGATCCGAGTCTGAGCACCGGAGAACAGGCTGTTTAGTATGGCAGACGGAACACGTATCCACAACCTCGACGATGATGCACTTCTCCGAATATTTAACTGCTATCGGCTGGAAGACGAAGATTGGAATCTCCGAGCAAATTGGCGAAAGCTCGCCCACGTTTGTCAAAGATGGCGATACCTTATATTCGACTCATCGTCCCTCCTGGATATCTGTCTTCGTCTCACGACCGATTCCCCTTCAATAAACACACTAAGCCATTTACCACCTCTACCCCTGGTTATCGATTACTCGATTTGGATCATCTCATTGAACGATAAGGATAATATACATCTTGGACTCCAGCAACATGGCCGTGTACGTCAGGTCACTCTTCAGGCTCCATCTTCGAGCTTGTATATTTTGCTTGAGCCGATGAACAAACCTTTTCCAAGACTTGGAGAACTCTCTCTCTCGTCCACGACTACGGAGGATATTTGCCCTGTGCTACCTGAGACACTTCGGGCGCCATTTCTGCGCCACCTCTCATTACACGGTATTGGCCTTCCCAAAGGATTGTCATTACTCTCTTCCATGATCGCTCTCTCAGCACTCTCCCTCACACACATTCGAGATTCTTGGTATTTTTCTCCCCGACACTTGGTCACACAGCTCCAAGGCCTCCTCTATCTGGAAAAACTATCGATCGGTTTCGCCATCCCAATACCTCTTCCAAGTAGCGAGGGAGAGCTGTTGCCTGCACCGATCCCACCTGTGACGCTGCCCAGCCTGAGGCGGATCAATTTCCAGGGGGTGGGTGCTTATCTTGAGAACCTCGTCGCTCAGATCAACACCCCACTTCTCGAGCAAATCCGGCTCACATTGTTTTTTAATCTAGACTTTACCCTTGTGAACCTGACTAAATTCATTCGTAGAACTGAAGGGATTAGATGTCTCACTACCCGAGTCATTTTCGGCAAGGATGGTGCCTCCATAAATGCGGGTCATTATGAACAAGGGAAATTCAGTCTCTATGTCAATGTCAATTGCAAACGCCTCGACTGGCAAATGGATTCTGCAACGCAGGTCTGCCGCGCCCTTGGGAATGTCCTGTCCTCTGTAGTCGAGCTCACAATTGACCTCGATCAAGTGATGCCATCAATTCGGGGGAATATATTTGACAGCACGCTGTGGCATGAGCTTCTGCTGCCATTCATTAGGGTGAAAAAGCTGCATATTAGCTTTCCACTTACGCTCGAACTTTCTCAAGCTCTGGAATCAATCCCCGAAGAGTTGGTCCTGGAACTCCTGCCTGACCTGCGAGAACTTGAGGTACAGCTCGAGATCGACAGCGCAAAAAAAGCATTTTCCACCTTCGTCGAAACTCGGGAATCAGTGGGTCGCCCCGTACATCTGTTGGCCTTGCCTATACCATACCTAAATGGGGCCACGCAATTAATTTCCGACTACAAGTCTGACTACCAAACTTCCGTCCAACATGAAGTGCAAGAAAAACTACCCGTCTATATGATGAGCTGAGAAGGTAATACCCTCAGATCGTATATGTCCTAAGCCCTCTCAACCGTTGTGACAGGAAATTCGCTGTGAGGCGAAGGTTTTTGGGTTGAGCGAGTGGAGAGGCGGCACGTGATCCATCCCCATGTTCGAACCAGTTTACTCTTATTTCGCCTACCTGCTACGCCCAAGGAAACCACCTAATGGTTTGATGACGAGACTCTCGTCAACAAAAAAGCGCTAATCAGTGAGATTATTCAAAGTAACCCCTAGTTTGTTCACGAAGGAGTTGAGATGGTGTTACGCAGGTCTGACAGCCATGATGATGTCCTACACAGATTGGAGAATAAACTTCACCATATGCTGTAGTACGAGCTTCTGCAACTTATTGCCCTGAAGAAGCTTCATATCAGCAAAGCTGCAGTCGGCGGCCGTTTATGAGCTGAAGCGCTACCAACGCGATCGGAAGGTGGACGTGAAATTCGTTCCATTAGTCGCCAAAACGATGGCGGCAGCAGATGGGAAGGATAACATGGATAGACCGACGGAACTGACGGCCTGAGCACTGAGCCATTTTGCTAAAAATACAGGATTATATTTATTCCCATGCTAGACGCACTTGGCTATACCCATACATGATTTAGAAACTGCCCTGGCGAAGTTTTCAAGCTTCAAGCGGAGAAAATGAAAGGGGAAAAAAGAGTCGATTCAAGACGTGAATTGGCCGCTTAAGATGACAACGCATAATTGTATGAGTTAGACAACTAAGAATACATTCCCAGGTACGAAACTGTCCAGTTTAAACCACCTAGAAAGATGCCTATCAAAACTCCTGCTCCAGCTGTCATCTAACCACGTTGGTCGATTATCATGTCGCGAGCCGAACCTGAAAGGTTTTTGCGAAGTATAGCGGACGGAGGGTGAGGAACGACTGGACGGTGCACAATGGGTATTGCGTGATGGACGGTCTGGAAATGAAGTGAAGGAAAAAAGGAACTTATCCCCCGAATCGTATCGACCGTCGTAGCCGCGCCAGGTCATCCACGCCTAAGCCTCCGAGTCCATGCGCGTCCATTCCCGCCACGAGCCACTTCCTCCAAGTCCGCCCACCTCTCTTGGTGACTCCTCCTGGCGCTCAATCGCGACGCTACTGCGCACAACCGCCGCGCTCGTCGCTGTCTGCGTCGTCCTGATAGGCGCCGTGCCAATACCTTTGAAGCGCCCCGGGTGGTACTACTCCCCGGCACGATCCAGTCGATCGACATGTCGCTGACAGTGTTTGTGCTACCAGTGCGGCGGCTCCTTGTGCTCCGCTGCCGCGCAATCGCCCCCGACGCAGGCGGAGATCCTGCCGCCACGCTCGTAGGCACCGGCACCGGCACCGGGCACTGGCTGCATCAAGGGCCATATGAAAGGTCCTCGAGCGTGGGTGTATGGAAAACATCCGGGGGGAGGGTGGTACCGCAGTGTGGGGATGGGCGGAGCGATGGGCCCATGAGGGAGCCGGGGCGGTACTATTCTCCGGTACGACCCAGTCAATAGACATGGAGCCGCCGACAGTGCGGTGGCTCCTCGTGTTCCGTTGCCGCGCAAACGCCCCTTACTCCGGCGGAGATTCGGTCGCCACGCTCCTCGTAGGCTCCAGCTCCGGTTGCATCGACGGAGGGATGCCCCGACAACGACAGGTGAACCATGGAAGGGGCGTGCTGTGCGAGACAATGGGAAGGTTGCACGAGACTGGCGGAAAGACCAGCAATGAGAGACAGAACAAAGTAGGGCCACAAAGTTGGGGTTCACAAAGAGACGTACATCTTACAGTTCCCCGAGAGGTTCACCCGACGAAGGTTGCACACGCGGTCATATGTGTTGGTAAATTGCCTGCCGTGCGTGCAAATTTCACCAGTCTTATCCCGGGACCAATCGTGGGCATGGTATAGACACCCGACAGCTTGGTTGGGTGGAAACGGCTGAAGGTTGATGTACTGGCTAAAATGTATGAGGGTTGTCAGGCGGAGAGATGGACAGGAGTAATTAGGAACCTCGAGAGTGCCAACAGAGCAGATAGGACAGGTCGGGGTAGATATTGAACGGAAATGTCGCATCAGAGGATACGGAAGTAATAGGGCGGGGAAGTGAAAAACTTGAGATTGATACTTGCCTACGAGGACAAAGGAAAAATCGACAGAGGAGCTAGACTACTGTTGGACTCTGTCATGTGTTGACGTCCACAGTAAGTGAGAAAGGGCAAAGACAAGAGTCAGAACGGCCGATGACATCGATGACAGCTCACGCGCTCACCGGCGCTCACCTCTTCCACAAACCACTACAACGTGCTTCCCGGCCCACCAAACATACGAGATACGCAAAATTGCGCATAATCACAATCGTTAACCACTTCGCCGCGAAGAACGTGTACCTCCTTGGTAGCACGGCTTCTGCAATCTGGGCCGATGTCAAACGCGTTCCTAATGTACGTGCGTTTCCCATTCACGGCTACCAATGTGATTCCTTTGCCTAGGACATCGATATCCTTGTCATGCCTGATGGGTCCGAAGACTCCGAACAGCATCGTAGATGCACAGTCGCTATTACCTCTTGCCCAGGCTCAGAAAAGCCCGGCTCGAATCATAACTCTACCGTCTTCCTGGCTTTAGGAGGGGTTGTTTCACTCAACACTCTGATGCCACTCACACCTCGCCTATGGATACCCAGGGTCCTATCAGAGGACACCAGATGGCTTCACGCTGTAAGGACTTCCATGACAAATTGGACGTATGTAACCGATGTCAGGCGCGGTGGCAGAAGATTTCGTATCGGAAGAAGTACAGTACCGTCGTCGTATTCAAGTTAAAGTTCGTTTTCCCATGCAGCTGTGCATGACCTGCACCGCCAACACCAGTCAGCCTCTCACCCCGACCCACTTATTTTTTGTTGAGCCCGTATTTATATTTACGTTGTTGCGTTCTCGGCTGATGCTTGTGCCAGAGGCGCTCAGTAATTCCTCCGACCTACCTGAGATTTTCCGACGTCTCCAGCCAGATATGAGATTCAGCAGCTAACCGACTTGAGATTCACCACCAGGGTATGATCGATATTCTCACTAACGACGTTCACCGGGTATGTAGTCCGGGACCGCGGGTCTTTGGCAATGTCTGGACCATAAACGGTATTCTGAGGTTCGTACGTTGTCTTTCCTTTTCTTTCCCAGACTGACGTCTTTTCAGACTTTCTTTGGAAAGTTCGAGGGCGAAACCATCGTCGGTCGAGTTTTTCCAAATCTCCTCGTAGTCTGGTCTCACATGGAACATCGAAAATCCCAACTTGAAGTGGTTGGGCATATAATGGACTAGAGAGTCCCGATTCTCAAACTATGGGATTCCCCATATACCTGCATACACTTACACGTCTAAGATCTCCAATAGTCGAGCAAATTCTGACGGCGGAAGGCTGACGGTGTCGAGAGCTCTGGTCGGACTTATTGTTCTCAAATCCTTGGCTCATATGGTTCTTTGTTTGTGCCTCTGAATCGCCAAGAAGAAACGATTGTCGACGTTAGTCAGGGACTTAGGGTTGTAGGTGTGGTTTTGAATAAGCATCTACTGTTTTGCGAGGATTTTTTGCAGTCGGAAGTGCTCTTTATAGCCATTCGTATACTTTGCGACTCCTTTTGACTGGATAAATGGTGTCGCGGCTCGAGGGAAGCTGAGGCCGGTGCTTGAGTACTTGAGTACTTGAGTACTTGAGTGGTCCCGCTGCTAGAACCCGTGCAAGCGATCGGAAAGTTTCGGGCTTCAAACGCAGACGAGGAAAGGAGGAAAATTTTGATTAAAGACATAAATTGGCCGCCTAGGATAACACTGTATATGGGGAATTAAACAGCCTGAGCGACCAAACCACCTAGAAATATCCTATCAAGATGACAAGATTCCTGCACCAACCGTCGGCTAAACATGCCAGTCAATCTATAGCGTGAGCCGAATCAGAAAGGGCATTATAGAAGCAAAGTAGGCAGCGAAATGGAAGGGGGGTTGATGCAGCGTTGATGTTAACGTTGATACGTTGATGTTCTGTGCCGAAGCGAGGCACGGGGTGAGCGGAGAGGGCGGCACGTGACGCATCCTAAGTTGGTCCTCGCGCCCGTCGCGAGCTCGCCTCGGACGCGCTCTCCTCATCTTCGATTGAGAAGCACTGCGTGCTTCCGCCCGTTTGCTGCAGGATACTACCCTTTATTATTCCCTAGTATATAGTTACAGGCTGTAGTAAAGGTTGTAGTCCACTTCCCAACACTAATACACTGTCCGCCCGCAGGTCTCCAGTCCGCTCCTCCAAAGCGCCACCACCACTAACCGGAGTACGATCCGTGACCCGCAAAGATTGACATTGACGGTACGCGGGCGGCGATGCAGGCGATGGCCAATCGCTGAGGGGGTGTCGGAGAATGAAAGGTTCGGCCCTTCCATGTGCCTTGTTTCCACTTTCCCGATTCCCAACTCTTGCCTAATGCTGATCCTTGGATCACACCGGCCAGAGCACCTAGATCCTCGGCCGCCCACGCCCATTCTCGCGAGTCGCGAGCCATCACCACCACTACAACCACCATCGCCATATCCTTCGCGTCTCTCGGTGACTCCTGACTCGGACGCTCTATTACGACGCGACTGCGAACTGCGGCAGCACACGAGATTTCGGTACGTTACAATTTGACATTTTTAACCGCGTCTGTGCTAAGGTCTGCACAATTCTTAGCTCCCTTATCACCAACGACTGAGCAGCCAGAGAACGGGCTGTTCAACATGGCAGACGAAACACATATCCATAACCTCGACGATGATTCACTACTCCAAATATTTAGTTACTGTCGACTGGAAGAAGAAGACAAATGGAATCTCGGGCTCAAGTGGCGAAACCTCGCTCATGTTTGTCAAAGATGGCGATACCTCGTATTCGACTCATCGGCCCTTCTTGATATGTGTCTTCGTCTCACGAACAAATCACCTTCGATAGACACACTATGCCATTTGCCACCCCTCCCCTTGGTTATCGATTACTCTCATGAAACTTGGGTGGGACGGGCCCAGACACGCAAATATGAAGATAATATACATCTCGGACTCCAGCGACATGGCCGTGTACGCCGGGTCGCCCTTCGGGCACCGTCTTCGAGCATGCGTATTTTTCTCGAACCAATGAACAACCCTTTTTCAAGACTAGAAGACCTCTCTCTCTCGTCCACGACTACGGAGGAGCTGAGCCCGGTGCTTCCTGATTCATTTTGTGCGCCATTTCTGCGCAGGCTCGCATTACACGGTATCGGACTTCCCAAAGGATTGTCATTGCTCTCTTCCATGATCTCCCTCTCAACACTCTCCCTCACACGCATTCCCGACTCTTTTTATTTTTCTCCCGGATGCTTGGTTACACAGCTCCAAGGCCTTTACGGTCTTGAAGAATTGTCGATCGGTTTTGCCATCCCAATACCCCTTCCAAGCAGCGAGGGACAACTGCTACACGCGCCGATTCCACCTGTGACTCTGCCAGCCCTGAAGCGGCTCGCATTTCAGGGGGTGGGCGTTTATCTTGAGAACCTCGTCGCTCAGATCAACACTCCGCTTCTCGAGCAACTCAGTCTCACACTATTCTTTGAACTTGCCTTTACCCTTGTGAACCTGGCCGAATTCATCCATAGAACTGAAAGGTTAGATGTCTCGTTGCCCGAGTCATTTTCAACAAGGAAGGTGTCTCCATAGACGTGGATCATTATGAACAATGTGTTATCGGGAAAGCCAGTCTCTATATCAATGTCAATTGCGAAATTCTCGACTGGCGAATAGATTCTGCAGCACAGGTCTGCAGCGCCCTTGGGAATGTCCTATCCGCTGTAGAGGAGCTCACACTTGACCTTGATGCGGACGCGATGCCGTCATTTTGGGAGATTACAGTTGACAGCACAATGTGGTATGAACTTCTGCTGCCATTCACTGGGGTGAAGAAGCTGCACATTGGCTTTTCACTCACACTTAAAGTTTCTCAAGCCCTAGAGTCAGTTCCTGGAGAGTTGGTCCTGGAACTCCTTCCTGAGCTACGAGAACTTGAGGTACAGCTCGAGATCGACTACGCAAATAAAGTGTTCTCTGCGTTCGTCGAATTTCGGGAACTCCTGGGTCGCCCCGTACATCTGTCGGTATTGCCTATTCTACACGCCAAACCAGAAATGCCACCAAAATTCTATTACTTGGACACTTTTGGCCAGAAATACCGATATCGAGTCATGCAGTTAATCTCTAGATACCAAAGTGGCGATGAAGTGCAAGAAAAACCCTCTTATTCACACAAGCAGAGCAGGTAATTCCCTCAGATCAGATCTACCTTTTGCCTTGTTCAAACTGCTTTGAAAGTGTACGTCGGGTCGTTGATGATGCGCTGAAGTCTGCTACTGAGGCGCAAATGAAGACATCGAACGAGGCCGACCGGAAATTCAAAAAGGCGATTGACGCGTTGGGTGCTTATGCCAGTGGAAGGAAGGACCATGCCCAGAGATGGCCTGAGAGGCTTCCGGTGATGCTTACTTTGCCACTGGAACATTTTGTCCCTGGAGTGGTCGAGGTCGAGTTCCTCATCCACAAGTCCCTTATCGACAACAGTCCAACCAGTGTGAAATGTGAGCCAGCTCATTGATGTGGCTTGCGGTCGTATTGATTTCCTTGTACGCCAGGTAAGCGTAGTTCATATCAGAAATTACAAGACTTTCTTCGGTTCTCCCAGGCCAGCCCTTTCGAGGACCTTGAGCAGAACTTCCACTTCTACGAAAGGCTCCCTAAAAGACCGGAGGATTACAGGGGCGATTTCCGAATGGACCCGATCAAGAGGGTTCGGCATCAGCAGACTATCAGCGTCCTCACTGATAACCCGGACCATGCAGGCCAGGTGTTTGTTGACACTGCAGAGCGAAAGCGGGCTTTTGTCAACGTCTATATTCTGAATGATACAATTATTTTCAAAGGTTCATGCCTAATATGTTTTTTTCCCCTCTCTGACACCTTGTTAGACGTCCACGGAAGGCTTGAGGGTGAAAGCATCGTCGGGGTTGCCATCCATTGTATACCTGATCTATGGTGTATTGAAGAGTCTCTGTCTCCTGCCTCTCTGCCGGCGCCTTCACCTAATCGGAACAGCCCATCACTCACTGTGACACAAATAACTTCTGCAACAGGGAAGCGGATACGGGACTGGAGAGAACCGATTCGCCGAATGTTGCGATCCCGAGATGTCGGTATACTCTTTACGGATAAACGGCCTAGCAACTCCAGTTCCTTGGCTGCGTCTGGTAGCAGTGTCGGCAGTCTATTGTCATAGCGACTGCCCGACTCACCCCCCCTCCCCCCATGAAGTTGAAAACCGCCGCTCTATCCTCCTTCCGATTACGGAACTGGCAGCAGACCCGTTTCTGAAAACACCAGCACCCCCGTTTGTAGCACCATTGTCCGTATTGCCCACTGGCATCTCATTCATAATCCGTGACATAGTCACTGACACTACTACCCTCTGCAGCAGCCTTTCTTATGCCGATACCCTCAGATTCCTCCGCCAACCGCCCACAGAAGCCTCGCCGTTGACCGGACCGATCAGAGAAAACATACTTCGTTAAGCGACGTTAATTTTAGTATCCTAGCGATAATTTTGCACCGCTATCACTGGGTTAGATTATCGCTCGCTAGCTTGCGATGCATAATGTACCACGCCCGCTTTCGGTACTAAAATATGATTTTCTTTTGGCAACCTATTGTTCCTTGTCGAAAATAACTTTATAACAGTAATAAATATGTATGAAAACGGGATACAAAAGTCTTGACAGAAGTAATCTTTATCTCCTGGAGCTTCGTCGAGGCGCAGAGCAAAGTTCTGAGGAGCTGAGACTACGAAGGAGATACACCTAGGATTTGGTCGACATGTTGAAAAAGAAAAGCCCTGTCCAACTCCGAAAGTAACTTGAAGAAAAGAGCTTTTCTTAGTCGCACTCATAGATTTCCGGCAAATGTGGGTACAGTATAGGTCGATGGAAAACAGTCAAGTTTCTTCTCCGTCAAGTCCCTTCATGATAGGAGTCCCGAGGCCTGAGCGGCCTGAGCGGCGAGCCATCGACATTGCTCGCAATATCTACAGTAATTCCTGTGACAGTTGCACTTAGCTAGACCCTATTGAGACCATAAATGCCCTCGCACTTCAAGCGCAGATAATGAAAGGAGGAAAATTGATTAGACATAAATTGGCCGCTTAAGATGACAGTGCATAATCTTATGAGTGAAACAAATAATAATACATTCCAAAGCGCGATACTGTCCAGCCTAAGCGATCAAACCACCTGGAAAGATCCCTATCAAGACTCCTGCAGTTGTTGGCTAACGACGTTAGTCGATCGCCATATCGCGAGCCGAACCTGAAAGGGTGTTACAGTGGCAGCAAGCGATGGACGATGGACGATCCGTGGATAGACAGAAGTCGAAAAACGAAAAAAAAAAAACCCTTATCGCCAAATCAGATCATGGTTTGCATCGACCGTCGTACCCGTGCCAGGTCATCCACGCCTAGAACTCCCGATCCCTGCGCGCTCGTTCCCGTCGCGAGCCACCTCCGCCACTGCCTCCGAGTCCGCCCCCCTCTCTCGGTGACTCCTCCTGGCGCTCAATCGTGACGCTAGTGCGCACAACGGCGGCGCTCGTCGGTGTCTGTGTCACCCTGATCGGCGCAGTGCCGATCCCTTTGAAGCGTCCCGGGGTAGTACTACTCTCCGGCACGATCCAGTCGATCGACATGTCGCCGACAGTGCTGGTGCTACCGGTGCGACGGCTCCTCGTGCTCCGCTGCCGCGCAATAGCCCCCGACTGTGGCGGAGATCCCGCCGCAACATTCGTAGGCCCCGGCACTGGTACCGGCTCTGGCTCTGGCTGCGTTGAGGACAAAATGAAGGGTTCTCGAGGCGCGGGCTGGGGCGTGGGCGTACGAGAAACGTCCGGGGAGAGAGGGGGTACCGCAGGGGGGAAGGATGAGGGTCGCGATGAGCCTAAAGGGGAGTCTTCGCGATTCCAGGCTAACTGCGAACTCTCGCTGTCCGGAGAACCGGAGGGAGGCCCCGGTGACCCACCGGTGAACCGTGGAAGGGGCGCACTGTGCAGCTCCGAGGCGGAGAAAAGTACGGGATCCGCTCCTACGTCGATCGTCGCCGTGTCGGTCCATTTCGCGCTCATTGCTGCCGCAAGCACGCTGCTCCTGGGCAGGTCCATCGGAGATAAGCGTAGAACGAGGGTTGGTGCACGACCGTTGCTATGAACGACCGAGACATGGCTCTCGGACGACACACGTTCAAGTGTGAGTGGTGCGGGACGAGATTTTGCCGGGGGAGATACGCGAGTTGGCTCGTCAGGCATGACGACGGTCGATCTCCGGGAGGGAACAGGTGTCTGCTCGAGTGGATACGTAATTGGTGTGTTGGGACGAGGCAATGGAAATGGAAAGGTTGCACGGGACTGGCGCAGGGAGACCATCGTTGAGAGGCGCCGTGTCATTGTACTCTGTACAAGTTGTGGACTTGAAATATTGGCCCGTACCCCGGAGAGCCTGAGTTTGCGTGTGCCCTTTAGGAAGTCTTTGGCCTTATCGGTGTCAAGAATGAGAAATTCCTCTTTGCGGTCAGGCCTGAAATATACATTATCAATTTGGCATACCAGAAAAAAATAATGGGGAGACGCGAACCCTTTTATGACGCCAATGATGATACAGGCGCGCCCAATCATCCGTAAAACTCGTCGTGTGAGTATGACACCAAAGCTAGTGGTGGCAAATCCGGTTGCTGTTTCTATGGCTGAAATCTTGGCACCGATCACCAGCCAACCTAGGCCACGAAATAGAATGCCTTCCCATTCGGATGCAGCACGATCCTCGATATTGTACTGCGCCAGGACGCAGGAAGCCAGTCGTATGAAGAACACCAAGAATGTTGCCGCCTCATAAATAACAAGGAGTGCCAACGAAGTGCTTCTCAAGAATTCGCTACCGAATTGGAAAGAGGGCATATCGGGTCCAACTGCGACCTCGTTTCCCACAACCCGATTTTCAGGGACAGGAACCTGACCTTCAAAGGAAATCAGCTTATGTCGGGACGTAATACGACGAGAGGAGTAGGCGCTAACGATATTTGACTCCCAAGAATGACACAATCTCGTTGATGACAACGATGACGGGTATCACCAACAAGGCAAAGGAGTTCGCTACAAGGGTGAATCGTTTAGGAAGATAAGGAAAGAATTTTCTCCGCTTAAAGAGGTAGAGATAGAACGTGAAGAGGAGTATGGGTATAAACGATGCAATGCCTAATCGTAACACCAGTGTGCTGAGTGAGGCGCGAGAATGAAACAGATAGCGTACGCACCGATTAGGATTCTAATACCTTATGGGCCACGAGAGAGGTTTGGAGTGTTGGGGCGACGCGATTGACTACGCTGAGAAGAGCCAGCAGAAAATATATTGGGCTCTCTGCAACGAGAATGAATCGAATGCTGGGCGAAGAAATGGTTAAAACATCTGACAAAATGCCTAAAGACCCAGGGACGCACCGGCCTGCATCACGCCCCGTAAGACGAGCCCCAAGGAAAAGATCATCTCAAGAGCCACGGGAATGAGAGTGATCACTTCTTCAGTAAGCGATAATCCCACGCAACGAAGGTTGGGGGCCGGTGAGAGGCAGATGGTGCCCATGTGCCGACAGGGAAGACGTGGATCAGCACTGTTGATGGCGTAACGAATCCAAGCACATAATCCAGGCTGGGGCCTGCCAGCAGAAAGAAAACGAAACTAAAAAAGGGCGAGTTGTGCAAATGAGTGGACTGCAGACTCGCTGCAAGACAAGAGGACAGGCCGCGGTGGAAAGAAAGAGAAAAAATAGAGAAAGATGCGCAGGTGGCTATTGAAAGCTCCAGACGAAAGAGGGAGCTCGGCCTCTTCCGTAATGTGTCCTAAAGCCACGACAGCGCGACCCCGTTTCCATCCCATCAACAAAACTTCAGCTGAGGGCAGTCCGCGGCCTCGGGTCCTGTGTCGGTGTAATATCGTGCAGGCCGCCCATCTTTACGGCCGCCTCTATAGCATTGTACCAGCTAGTGTCCATCCGCTGTTCGCACTTCCATTAGTTTTCGTGATGTTTAATTTACAGTGAATGTCCGTGGTCTTGCGAATGTATTGGTGATGCGGGATTATGTAAGAAGCGCAACAGTCACCAAGGCGGTGCGGGTGCACTTTAGCCACATCCCCGTGACCATGTCGACCTTTATCCAACGATCCCTTGAACGATCCGGCTAATCATTGTGAGACAATGAGTCCTTCCACGCCGAGACAGACTCCTCCAAATGCAGTAGCAAGTGTCATCTCATCTCAGAACAAGCGATTTAAAAATTGTACGAAGTAGCAATTGTATTAATTTGTATACCCTATGATGGGACTTGCCCTAGGATGACGACACTTCAGATTCGACTGTCACTGCCCTGGAGAAAATATCAAATTCATCAAACTCATCAGATTCAAGAGCCAGTTTTTTTTTCGATCTTGTCCGGAAGTAGGAAGTCTTGTATGGTGTATGAGCTGTAATGACTATCACGATGATGCTTCTGTAAGTACAGTAAGTGTCTGCATTCGATGATACCAAGGTCACTTCAAGTTCCCCCCACGTTCCTCGATCTAACCCTAATGGAGTTCTGATTTCCTGGTTCTGTACTGCAACTCCCATCTCTGTTCTGTGTACTTTCAGCAGGGGGTCATAAAGAGCCAAACTGGTGCTGCGTGGTCCGTGCAACGCACATACAGTAAATCCGTGTAGCCTCCATGTAGCGTGGAAGCTGCACGGTCTTATGTGTTCGCTCTCAAATGTCACCCGCAAGACACGACACGACAAGTTGCCAGGTAATTATCTCGTAACTATTTCCTGAATTTCAGTATAGGCCAATGGATTTGCAGGTGTCGCCATGTTACCTAGCTTGCAATGTGGTGCCCAGTGTGTGATACCCTTTTGATCGACGACCCTTACTACTTTTAACCCCAAGGATTCACTCTACTCCAGCCGGTCCTCGAGACAGCTCCGAATGGCGATGTTTTTTGGTATTTGCCATACTCGGGCAAGTATGGTTGACAGGCATCACTGAGGCATGTGTATGTATACTGTATGTATGCGCAGCCCGCTGCAGAATTGAGGCCACACATGCCCGGGCCACACGCTCCCGCTCACTGCTTGTTGTCACAGTCAAGCCTAGCGATGCTACGCGCATCGACGTGGTCATATCTGCTCCTCACTTGCTTGGCTAAACCTGAGCATTCTCATTTTTTTCGAGAGGTACGATTGCGTTAAATACATCTTACCTTTTTTTTTCTTCAGATGCTCGGCGTGGCTCACCGCCGTTTATAAAAGCGGCGTCAGTGAGATCGCGCATGGACGCATTGGTTACAGTAAGTCATCTGACCGTGATGATTGCGATTTGGGAAGAACGATGGCACGTGTGTGGAGGATCTGACCTGCACCACTCGAAATCGAAAAAGAGTCAATTCTCTTTGCTGAGTGTCAAGCTTCCAGATTCTTACGACGAAGGTAGTAAGTTTACTGCGGTACTCGGTTGTTACTTTATTAATTCTCTGTCCCAAAGTGGGATGTACGCAAGCAACTGACACGCAGGGTACTACACTACGCGACTTGACGCACATGCACCGGAAGTTCATGACTATTATAGCGTCTTCCAGTCAGAAGGTAGTAATTTAAGTGATTTGTACTCCATGGGGTAATCTTCTGGGACAATCAAGACTCATCTTGCCATCAAACCTGTTGCGGCTGTCATAGATGCTGAACGTTAAACGCTGAGAGACAATTGCCATCGACAGATCATGTCAAAGGAGGTATATTAGGTACCCCCTGCTAAAGCGCGGAGAAGGCGGACTCAGCCTACCACAGTACCACTGGCAGTCTTCGTTGCTCCTGTAAGGGTCATTGCACCATCAAGACAATACGCCATCGCTGGCCACAATCTTCGTTTGTCCGAGAGAAAAGGACAGCATAGCTCCACGTACACGAATCTAACAACTTCGAAAAACGAGTGTCCAACTTCTGATAGTCCTCAATCACAGTGAATGACGAGGGTATATTTTCGCTTCTTCGCAAAAACGGCAATTGGCGATGGGCCCTCATCTCGTCAGGCAGCAGGGGGTCCCCTCGTGATGGCCAAGTCCCTCAAAGTGCCCGTCTCGAGCTCATAAACGATCCCGTGCACCCACAAGTTCTTCCTGCCGCCCGCCCACGCGTCCTTCACGGGTCCAGTAGCAGCAACGTTCTCGACCTGCGCGCGCACGCTCGCCTCGACGATCTTCGTCAGCGCCTCGGAATCGGGTATACCCTTGAGATCGAGCGTCCCTGCGAGCGCAGTGAGCGGCGCGAGCCAGCGCGCGAGGGGCGTCGTCGGTTCGGGCGGGGGGATCTGCCGTCACGGCTTTGAAGCACGCCGCGGCACCTCCGCAATTCGTGTGGCCGACGACGAGAACTAGTAGTGAAAAAAACGCGCGGGAGCATCATGAGTTCAGGTTCAGCAGTTCGTGATATACGTGGGCGAGGGCGTACTGTGTTCGACGCCGACTACTGCGACGGCATATGTGATCACGGAGAGCACGCTGTCGTCGTCCGGGTGGACTTGGTTCGCGATGTTGCGGTGGACGAAGATGTCGCCTGGCCGCGAAGCAGTCACGACGCTTTCTGGGACGCGAGAGTCCGAGCATCCAAGCCAGAGGATCTGCCCGTGTGCACCCGCATGAGCATATTGTGCCTACGCAAAAAGGAAGGACGGTGTTTCCCCCACGGCGCTGCCGTCATCATCGGGGCAGCACGCGGTGGGGAGAAAAGAAGCCCAGCGGACCCGTTATCGTAATCGAAATCGCACCTTGGGAGACTGGCCCTTGGCGACTGCTCGAAGAACCAGATTCCGTGGTGTTCACTGCCTTGACCCACTGGGCGTTGGACACGAAGAGTTTCGCGAGGGCGGCGTCCATCTTATTAGTTGAATGGTGGTGACGAGAGGATGCGAGATGTAGAGCGATCGGTGGAGGAGTGAAGAGAGGGAGAGTGAGACTGCTCTGCTTGCTGCCGGAGCTGCTGCGGTCTTTGAGGAACTTTTTAAAGTATTTTGTGTGGGAATGTGGAGATCGCGGGCCTGGGGCTGTGTCGCAACAGGGCGTGATGGGACTGCTGTCCCAGGTCGGGAGCTGCTGTTTGTAGAGCTGCATACGATGACTTTGGCTACGGCCGCAACCCTCGAGGGCATAATCACCCGACTTGATCCGGGCTGAGCCTCGCGTCTATTTTCTGTCTCTCTTTCCATTCCATAAGCACGGTCCCATAGAGTAGTGCACCACTACACAATCTTTGGACAAACCCTTCTCCAAATCCAAGGGGATTCTTGGAGGCCCCATCCCATCACGACCAGTCACAAAGAGGAACCACCGCTGGACGAAGCAGAAGAGTGATGATTTGCAAGTGGTGCTACCCCGCGGAGGGGGCCATGCTGCGGCCACGTTGCCATTTCCACCTCGCTTCCGATAACTGCAGCACGATTATCCCACTCATGTTCCTTCCCGGGCCACGCTAATCCCCCGCTCATCGTTGTCATTTCCACCCCGATCCCGGGTTCTACGTATTCGGCTTACTGACCCACCCTTTGATCAGTACGAATATCCCACCCACAACATTTTGATAACGATAAGGACCCCCTGTTGTAAAACCGTCCGGCGGTGTCGGAGTTCGATCTCGAAGTTCACTGGGTCGGATTGCCAGTTGTTGGGACCTTTGGGATTCCGTAAGACCACGTGTAGGTGCCAAAACGTGGGGCATACCATGTGTCCGGCCGTAGAAGGACTAGCGCTGCCAGCCGTACATGCTTCAAGAAATGTTCAACATGCCAAGCGCCCTCGTGTTCAGCCACTGTCATCCTTCACTAGCAAACCTTTTACACCACACACCTAATAATCCAATCCTTCCGTTCACAGCCCCACCCAACCATCATCATGATCATGAGGTCCTACTTTCCCATTCTAACCCTGCCGCTGCTTCAACTTCCGAGTGCGTTCGCGCGAACCTTCACAGTCGTGAATACATGCACATACACCATCTGGCACGTATCCGCCCACCTTGTTATCCTCTCGCCCTGCGTACCGAGGCGTTCTGACTTTTCTTGGTCGGCGATCTAGGCCCGCAGTGGGTCCTGTCCTCCTTCTACCCCTGCTCCATCGTCTCCTAAACGTTCTTTCAGATCTTCACAGACCTTACAGTTGCACAGAACGTCCCGCAATTCCCAACGGGGTGCGTTTCTAAACATCATGTCCTTCTCACAATCTCACTCATATACTGTATATCTATATATCTAGATGGGAGTCTCCCCCTCGACCTCCGCTCAGTTTACAGTCCCGGATAACTGGAAATCTGGCCGGATATGGGTTCGCATGTTCACTTTTCCTTTGGCCGCCCGTGCCTGCTTGCAATCTCAACCCTGACTTTTTGCGCGCGCTCGCGCTTCTTTTCGTTCGTTTTCAGGGTCGCCGGAATTGTAACTTTACCACGGACAATGGACCGACTAGCTGCCTCGACGGGGGCTGTAACGGCGGGCTCCAATGCGATCCCCACTCCGGGACTGTGCGTCCTTTCCCTGCAATATTGACATACACCCAACTCACACATCCTCCTTTTCCGTTCCATTCCTCCCCCCACTCCTTCCCGGTCGGCATGCAGGGTACGCCGCCTGCAACCGTGGCGGAATGGACGCTCCAGGGCAACGGGAGTAACGACTTTTACGATGGTGCGCGCGTGGCTTTTTACCTATACCCCCTTCCCTCCGAAACTCCGAAAACATCCGGACTGAGAGAGAATTCGGGTGTGTTTGCAGTGTCCGTTGTGGATGGGTTCAATATCCCGATGATGATCATTCCTTCCGCCAATTGTTCCACCGCTTCGTGCCCCGCCGACCTTAATCCCGGATGTCCCGCGCAGCTTGTCGGCCCGACGAACTCCTCCGGGAACACGGTCGGATGCAAGAGCGCTTGCGACGCTGATCTGGACAACAATCCAAGTTCGTCGTAACTTATTTCCCTCACGTCGATCTCAATTTTGACGTGGTCTTGGCACACGAAAATAGCCAACTCCTCCAACTGCTGCACTGGCTCGCACAACACGAATGCGACATGCCCATCCTCGGGCGTACAGTACTATTCCTACTTCAGTACGTACCTATCACCCAACCCCTTACCCATTACCCGCGCTTCTTCCGTTCCCTCCTCCCCCGAGAAGGAGGAATCAAGTTAAACCGAGAACTCACACACGTATTATGTGACGCGCAGAGAGCAGCTGCCCAAATTCCTATGTCTACGCGTTTGATGAGAGTTCAGGCACGGCACTATGGACGTGCAGCTCGTCACTGAATAGTGACTATAGGCTGACGTTCTGCCCGTACGTTCCATTCTCCGTTAAAGTACCTCAGGCCCTCGATTGACTTGACACGTGATGTGTGCCGTGCAGACCTCCGTATGGTGGGCAAGCCCCCGCGCCCATTTCGGCCGTCCCAGCATCGCTCATTCCGAGTGCGACGTTTGGCGTATCATCCACTAGCAGTACGTTTCCACGCGCATCCTCCTCCGTTCGTCTGTCCCGCTCAACGACTGGTTCATTTATTGTAGGTCGTACCCAAAGTGCCTCTGGCTCGGCGAGTCATAGCCCGGGTTTTAAATCTGGTGCGCTTGCACCGCTTCGTTTTCCTATGGCGCCCGGGGCACTTTCGGTGTTGGGTGTCATAGTGGGTTGGTTGGTGGTGATGATGTAACTGCTGGTCCGTCTAGAACTGCATTCCGATTTCATCAATACTTGTGGTATACGGGTACTTACAAAGGACTGGAGGACTGGACATTGTACAATTGCCTTGTCTCCCGTCGTCGTGGTTGTCTGTAATCAATATTGTATATATATAGGTACTAACATTGTGGTCTGGACGTCAATACTATTGCTTGCCTTGTCTCGCTTGAACTGGGCCTTCTTTTGTCTGTTTCCCCATTTAAGAAATGACGACGTCTGCGACGACAAGACGATGGTCACTCGCGAGCACTCCGTCATCCGAAAGCGCCGTCTCTACAAATACACCCTTCGCCTCCCTGCGTGAGTCACCGTGAGATGAGATCTCTATATCGTCAAGGTATTGGGGAAGGGCAAACGCACCATCCCACCCCGTCACTGCGCCCAAACACAAAATCGATGCACGCCTCTTCCTTCTTGCGATGCTGGAATCCCGTAAACGTCGCCCATTGCCCACCGACGGACGCACGTGGCGCGGCACATCGCATATCGCGCACGACCAGCTCTTCCTTCTTCGCCTTCTCCTTCTCTTCGGAGGAAGAAGAAGACCCCGAACCCGAATCCGAACCTGAACCCGCAGGATGGTTGTTGTCATTGGAATGGAGCGGGAAGCGCCGAGAAAACTCGTCCGGGACCGCGGGCGCTGGAGGGTGCCCGTGAGCACGGCATAAGCGCCGCCGTCAGACCCGGTCGCCGAACTAGAACAAAAGAGAGACAACGCAGTTAGCACAACACAACACAAACGCGGGTGTCGCGGACATAGTCAGAAAACCCGAAAACTAAAATAGTAGGGGGTGGGAGGGACGGCGTGTGTATGGAATGACGAAATAGGCACCTGTTTAGATCTCCCGTTACGAACACGGGTACACCAGGCCTTATGCGCGCCTCATATCTTGCTCGATGGAGCACCAAGGCCGCGCCTAACCTGCGCTGCGCATCGCTGACCTGGTCCAAATGCGTGTTTATTAACGCGATAACGCCGTGCCCGAGCTCGTGTTGATGGTGCTTCCCTGCAGCAGGTGCAGGTGCTGCTGCTGTGGGTACATGGGTTTGGAAGAGCGCGAAAGTTGCAAGACGAGGACAACAGGCGCCGGGGAAGTGCGAGCCGGGCTTGAAAGGCTCGTGGGAGAGCCAGAAGGTGTCGGTTTCGAGTAGGGTGAATGCGGTTCTGGAGTTGTGTGATATTAGGAGGGAACGGGCCTGGTTGTCTGCATCACTCACCGCCGGTAAAAGATCGGATTAAACTCGCCTGCTGAGACGCCGTCATCCCTACCGACGCCGACCTGCAGTTCCAGCTCAATGAATGACGTCGCTGAGATGTCGATAAAAAGGAAGAGAAGGGTAATGTAATATGTGCGGTGGGTGAGAAACGAGCGCGAAAAGAATGCACGCACCCACGCAAATTCACTGCCCAGGAGTTCCTCAAGGTCATGGACCTGCCTGACAAGTGCCTCCTGAAATCCTAACAATATGCATAAGCACGCTATCATCAACAATAAAAAGGGGGTTTCCCCGAACGTCCATTCCGAAACGCACCGACGAGATCGACGAGCGAGGCACAGAGTCTCTGCGCCACGCGAACCCGCCTCGCACTCCACGGCTGCTCTCCGGGGGGAACCGGGGGCGGTGCTACGCGTGGATCTGGAAGCGCAGCAAGCGATGTGGCCACAGGGATGTTATCAGGCTGAACGTCATATCGCAAGTTCCACGTTGCGAGCCGGAACGGGAACGGGATTGAGACTGGGTTGCCAAGCTGGGTCATTTTATTTTCGTTTGATTGGAATGTAGCAAGTCTTGTGTTGCGCAGGAGACGAGGCCACAGCTTCCAGGGGACCTCGCTCGTATCTGGCGTACTCAGTGGCGCGTGTGGGTGAACAGCTGACCCCCAACGTTGGCCGTGGCACTGGAGCCCCGAGAATAACCAGTCACCCGGTCGTCTAATTACACCGGCCTGTCCCGGACTACGGCCGTCCGCCGAACTTGTCGCCAAACTTGGGTATATTGGGATCTAGGTGGATCTGTCGCGTACACGACCCTGATCTCTCTCCATTCTGGCTCCCCTCGAGAATGACCACATCTTCTCGTATTCTTCCATGCCTGTACAACAGGTACATTCCTCGCTCCGGAAAGAAATGGAAACCTGGGTGGTGGCATATTAGGGGCTAAAGATGCCAAGATTGGATTCCCTCGGCTTGAGGTTAAATCCAAAAACTCCGATGACAGGGGTCGGCCCAAACGAGAGACGCAAATTGCCGTAGGATGTGATAAAAAGTGCGTGGAAAAGGGAGGAGAAGAGGGAAAGGTCCCTGTCAAATTTCAACGGGCGGCTTTTGTCAGGCATCAAGCATCAGAGGGTGTGATCCGGAGACCGTTTGATACGGGATATGGGTGCGGGTGTGGGAAAAAACGAATGACTGGATCAGGCAACGGAGCGCCCTGTTACTGGGAAACTCGCTTGGTTAATGAGGCCGGTGATCTGGATTTGAGGGTCAGCCTGTTTCCCGGTCACAAGGGAACCATATTACCACGCTTCCCCTGGGCCGCTTCCCAATTCATCCCCCTTGCGCCAACTTCTGGCCTATTTAATCCGACGACAGGCATCGTCCCTCCCTCAGCTGTCTTTGCAATGTATCATCCTTTCCCTCCCCAGAATGATGATGCACCCTACTCACATCAAGATCCCTTCCAACCTCAACCTCTCAACAAGGCAAAGATCCGTCATCCCAGTCTCCTCTTCGTCCCATTGGCGCACCCCTCCACTTTACTACCGGCCAGTTTACGGGAAAGCATGTACGCGCAGAGCTCATAGAGTTGCAGAAAGCCGATCTCGGGCGCAAGTACGTCCGCCACTCGTGTTATTCCCACACCGCCAGCCATACTTACGCACCTAACTCTTTTAGGTATGCTCGCAAGGACCGCAGACCGCTCGACCCACCGCCTGTCGTACAACTCAAGTTTTTTACTCGTTCCCCGGACCGACAGACCCGACGCAGAGGTTGACAATTACGAGTTGCGCGTCTTGTCCCCTTGTTTCTTCATCCTGGCTCGCTGACTCGGGCCGCGTACAGCGAAGTGAACAATATGGGTCTCATATGCCATGTTGACCTCTTTCCTGTTCCCGGAGACTCCGATGTCTCCGCGGATCCCAAGCGGCGCCAGGATCAGGGGCAGACTACGCCTAGTCGTGCCTCTCCGTCCTCTCTGTCGCCGACGCCTCACTCTCCCGGCGCCCAACAATATCCGTATCCGTATACATATCCTGCGCCGCAGCCACCTGCACCTTTTTCGCCAGGCGTCTCGTCACAGGGTGCACCGCTCGGCAACAATCATGGTAACATATCGTCACAACAGCAAGCACAGGTTCAAGACACCCGTATCCCAATCAACCACCATCGAACCCAACGCGCCCGGAAGAAATTGTCCATTACTTTAAAGGATCGCATGTCATCACCGAGGGTTCCAAACAGACTGAAGCGCTTGCTGGCACGACTTTTGTGCAGGCGGCCAATCTTGACTATAAGGGAACAAAGTGCTGATGTTTGTTTTCGCTGTCCGTGCCTTTCCCTCTCTACCTCTCCCCACTTGCCCCATTTCCTTATCGCTCACGTCGCTTGCGGTGCTGACGCTCTCACTTATTACGATAGGATCTCGCGGTGAAGGCAGAAGGGAACTTTATACTGCGATACCGCTGCTTCGACCTTTTCTCGCGTGTCGCGAATAGCGAAGGGCAGACACCTGTCTGGGCCGAATGCTACGGAGGACCGTTCCGCGTGTATTCGACAAAAGAGTTTCCGGGCTTACGAGCATCGACCGATCTCACAAAGGTGCGCCCCCCTTCCCTGCTTGAGAACCCTTCCTGACGTCTGTTTTCTCTTATGAAAACAAACAAACAGCACTTGTCATACTTTGGCGTCCGCCTCAATTTGCGCGAGACCGAGCGCAAGAGACGAAAAAAAATCGATGACCCATCTACCATCAGTACTGGTGCTGGCGGTGCTGGTAATGGTGCGACCAAGGGCAAGCTGCAGGAAGATGATGATAGTGATTAGCGTCTTGCAAGGATCGCGTGCCACCTTCTCATCCTCCTAGGCTTGGCGCTGTGCTTCCGCATGGTCTCTGTATGCTATGAATCAACGCGCAACGGCAACCACACAAGAAAGAAAGTGCTCGGGTCTTTACTATGCACACGTGTGCCGGCGTTCTCTCCATCCATCCATAACTTCCTCGATATTCTTCGATGCCCCTCTTTCCTTGGTCCCTTCATCGGAGAAGGGACCGAAAATGCTGGTTGCTCGTTTGTGGGCGCAGTCGTAAAGCAGACCCGTGTTTAGCGAATCTAAGCGGGACCCTTGCTGACCTGGCCTGGGTTGGCCGGGAAACGGCACGTTGGGCGGCGGGGAGGGAGTGGGATAGGCTCGACTTGATTGGACATGGACTCGGGTACAGGCAAGCGTTGGCCTTCCTTGCCTGCACGGCAGTTGTGCATCGCTTTCCTGATTTGTTCCCCAAATGCTCGTAGACTTTCCATTCCCTTTTCTGGGTTGCTGATACAGTACTGTACTGGTCATAGTGCGACATATGTCGGCGCAGATGGGCGTTATTGTTGGAGTAGGGCCAGGCGCGTCATTGGGCGCGTTTCGCTGTTCATTCAACGCGCCGATGAATAACAATTATATGAAAAAAAAAGACATGTCACCATCATGATTGCATCGGTGTTAGGACCGGTGCCGCCAAGTTTGAGAAACGAAACTTGCATGACTCGCAAGTAGTCACGTGCATGCTATGACTGTACCCGTTGATCAGATCAATGTTCCCATCCATCTGTTCCATCTGTTCCGTCTCTTTACATGTGATGCGCATATATTGAGATGACTGCATCAGCGCAGAATGTAATCCAATATACGATACACCTAAGCCAAGACTAGTAAGCTCACCTGCATATCCCGCGCCATAACTTACTAGTACCGAACGAGTGGAAGCAAGCGCCCGAGACTTGGCACTGATCCAGGTCCCTCTTTCCTGGCTCGAGCTGCCCAGGAATGGGGCCAGATTCGGGGAATGCTTGTATTGTATTGGTACGTGGAGTCGATGATCGATGCTGGCCGCCGCGGCGCCGCCGGGTGCTATTAACTTACTGTTCTTGCGGTGGTGGCGGCAACGGGCACTCATACTCGCTGACTCATGGACTCATCGTAGATAGTAGGTTCACCGGGAAACCGGAAGTCCCAGTACCGACAATATGACTCGTTTCAGCCCAACATATGATAGCCTCCCAGCAAGGAAAGATATTTTCTCTCTATTGCGGCCGCCCATCAATCTCCTTCTGATACTGTACGTGTACTTATGCGTATGGCCGTGCTGTTCGATTTTGAACGTACAGCCAGTCGAGTCGAGTCAAAAAAACTATTCTATCTACGCGGGCAATTCAAGTTGCGGTTGGCTGGCTCACTGGCACACATACACTGCCCCGCCCCAAACCCACGGTAACTTTTTTCTTCGACATCACCTGTCCTTGTGGTCCTGTGTCTGAGAAACTCGCGCTCTAGTTTGAAAAGGATAATACCACATGTGACTGCTTGCTACCATCATAAGTGCCATGGCTACCAGTGCCCTTGAACATGCATGTGTAGCGTAGTACGACTCGTCTTCCAATTGTATTCCGAATCTCCCTCGTGAGTCAGGTCAGTCATGTGGAACACCGTTCTGCACATCAGACGCCAAACCCTATTATGACTCGCTACTAGAGTTTTCTGCAGTGACTCGGACGTTCATTTTTCTGCTCTTGGGCCGTTTTTTTTTCTGGTTTTGCGAGGGACGTACAGTACAGAGTATAACTTACTACGATACAGTACCAATTGGCAGGCACGACACCAATGATCGAACGGAAAGTATTGGCTAATGGGCACTCAGATTGACTGATTTATAGATTGCGTACAACAATATCCGGCCCTGCTGTCACTACAGTTAAGTTAACTTACTAGCTGCGTGCGCTCTCTAATAGGGCGCTATGAAGAAGCTGGAGAGTGCAATTACTGTAATGTAAAATGGTTCGCGGCGTATGCCATTGTGCCACGTCGCGGCATGTATCAAAATTGCGCGCAGAAGTAAAAAAAAAACTTGACGTGACGAGCGCCACAAAACCGCGGCAGTGCATCATACAGTTTGGCACCACTGGCAGCGTGGATGGAGGTGCTTTCATCAAAGTTATCGCCCCACCCCCCGGGCCATGAAACATACAGTACCTGTACAGCACATGAACTTGAACCAACTTGTCGGGGTCCGGGTCGAACTTTCCACATGGACAAATTCCAATGCTATGCAGGTCATTTAATTTAGGTGTTACGTCGTGCTGCCGTATTTGCTTGTTTACCATTTTCATGAGGTATTCCGGCCCAAGGAGTTATGGCGCAGGGCGTGTCGCGAGGCGTCGCTGAGTATCCTGGGCCCGAGCTGCTGGTACTGTAATACTCAAGCCTGGAAGCCCATGAGGCCTTCTCGCACCTGGAAAGCAGTACAGTAGTACGTGCCCATGGACCATGGCAAACCGATCCTAAAAAAATAGCCGACCCGCTATTGTAGCGACGGCTAACGACCATCAATAGGCGGGAGGGAGAAGTGGGGCCGCGATCTGTACTGGTCAGCGGTGACGTGAACCCTTCCGGGTCGGGTGCCAATTTCCGCACCCCATATATCTTGTTCTACGCAGCAGCGGATTTAGCGAAGTTTACCACGCAGCAGGGGGCAAATTGGGTTTTGCTGAGACTGGCGCCAATCATGCCACTGTGCGGACACCGTACTGTATAGGACGATTCCGAACAGGGGCGAAGACACGAGGCCGGCAATCTCTGCGGCGCAGTCGTTAACGCTAGCCAATGATGGGTTCGTTAATTAGAAGCTGGTGTATATTGTAAACGGTGGGATTTGGGGGCGCCTACGGTGCTCTCCTGATTGCGGGAGCTGACGTTGTGGGAAAACACTGGTGCTTTGTCAGTGCAGGAATTATGTAGCATGGGTATCGTTGCACGCATGGTTGAGGAAAAACCATAAATCAACCACCTAGTCATACAATTGATGAAAGACAACATGAGCAAGAAGAATAGCACTCACTGGCATGTGAAGTGAAGGGCCGAGTTCATGCATGTGCCAGTGGCATGTACAAGTGTGATATTAGAACACCACTGGCACTGGCGTTCCAATACGCCTGTCAGCATATGATGTCAACTCCGACGCAACCAATATGGATTTTACTCACGAAGGAACTCTAAGAATGGTATTGATGGGCCACAGAAAGTGTGCGCCGTACCGCAGGACAGGGATCCAGTACAATAGCAGCTGACTATGGGACGATAACATGAAAAAGGGGTGGAAGAGTGCACAGCACGGGACCGTGCGTACTGGAGTGACTTCCTCGGCAAGATCCGCGGAGATCCCCTGTACTGGATGGGGCAAGTGATCGCGTGCTTGTACCGAACCCACGAAACTGGCGACAAGTGCCAAAGTGCCAGTGTTATTCGCTTCCGATCTCCGATATCTCAGGGAGTATATACGAAAATACACAGTGCCAGTGATGTATGGATGTCCGGGAAGTAGCGGGTTTGGTCTGCCTCGTGTCGGCGAGGGTGGTGCTGGTTTATTCGGCGAGAGGAGGCAAGAGGGCGTCGATAAACTTTGATCGAGATAATACCCCGGATCCTGCCGGGCGGGCACTCCACTTTCCTGCGCCACACCATACAGTCAACTTACTGAAGGTTACAGCATGCCCCTAGTACTTTCTCTCCCGCTTCTGCGGTGGCCGCTGCGACTATGCCACTCCTTCAGGTCGGTGTGTTTTTGCGGGACGGTTTACACAACTCACCATTAACTCAGCCAGCCACTCCAACCTTCCTTGCATCTTCTCTGATCTCGGTCAAAATTGTAACTGTGAACGGAGAACCTTCACAACGGACTCACTACAGTAACTCGCACAAGCGCAAGCGGCGTTCATGTCATTTTTGCCTACTACTTTGACGATGCTACAAACGAATCCATTGCTTCGAATCAACGACGCCAGAATGATCTACGTGGATTTCCAGGTACCACGCTTGCGTGTTTACTCAGAGTCTCGCACGGTACTACAGTACAACAGCAATACGTTGCCGAGCTTCGCAAGGATTTGGAGACCCATCACGCGCCCCGTTGAGGTGAGCTTATGCGCAAAACTCTGTTTCTATTTGTCCATTATTATGGATATCAGTAGGCCTTGATCGAAATTGTCGACATTCAGCGTAGTCGGAAGGACCTCCGCGGTGCAGTCGAGGTGTTTAGGGCAGACATATCTCAGTATGTGATGCTCTGTTTGATTAGAATAGCGTCTAACTAGGCTGCCAGGAAAAGGGGGGATACGGGTGTGTTGAGTTCCGAGTTCTGAGCGTCCGCGTCATCCTCGGACTCGGAGCGTTGCTTGGAAGCGAGGTATTGTATTAGTCGGTCCGCCCGTGAGGGCCGCGACGCCTCCCTGCTTTGGCATCGTATTGTATATCCTTCAATTTCGGTTTTATTCTCTCTTATACAACACCGTAATATGATACTACTTTCATCCTTATTGTTCCACCGCGACACCTGTTCCTTAGTTCTCAGCCTATCGGAACTGCTGTTCATCTTTCTTGTCCTTACTTTCTCCTTACTCCCATCGTCCTCTCAAACCCGCTCACGCGTCCCGGTAGCATTCGTTTGCAGCTCAAAACACATCAAAATTTAGCATCTGAGAGCACGATTTTAACTTCAGGGTAGATTATGAAAGCGACGATGATAAGTGATGTGAGTAATCACAAGGGTAATCAGCATGGAGATAGCGATGCAAAATGCGACAAAATGAAAGCAACTAATGGACACAACAAGTACATAAAAGAAATGGAATGATTGAGAAATATCATACAGAGTGGGATGGGTAATTGTGATCATCAAATAGGCTTTTGACAACGAGAGCATACATAAGGGATGTCACTCTCGACCTTCTTGTGCTCCGAAACGCTCTCATCGTCTGGGTATATCAGTTCTTCCACCTCAACGCCGTCGAGGCCGTCGAGCCACCGATCGAGAGTGATTCCGTTTAAAAGTAGGCCAGGGCGGCTGTCGGACGACGGCGTACAAGCGTACATCTGCGCCCATGCGCGGGCCTCACAGACGATTTTGACATTTCCTGCAACACCGTGCGTGGAGCCTCCCTTGATGATTGGTGTGCAAGCGAGGTGGAGAAGGTCTGGAGGGACCCTTCCGAGTTGCGCTTCTGGAATGTCTAGGAATTCTCGGGTACGCTCCTCGGGAGATTTGTTGATATGAAGCCGTTCGCACGGAGGCAGTTCTCATGGCACCAATGCCTGCAGTCAAAGCGAGGGCAAAAACGCATGGGATCCCCATCATCGGGGTTGTAGTGGCGCTTACAGATGCAAGTGATGCTCGGGTCAAAGGCGGGCTGCCGTCGCATGTTGAGTAATATAACGATCTATACATGAGGATCATGCACACCATAACAGAGCCAAAAAGAGAATTGTACGTTCGACGGGTGTAAAGCACTCGGAAGGGATAGGTTCTTGAAGCGGTGATGTCTCGTCGTACTCAACGACAATGGCTTTCCCTAGTGGCTTGTTCAGAAATAGACAGAAAAGGGACAGCCCTAAACGTTACCATTAATGGACAATGTGGAGATCACTTGACGGTCTTGTGAGAGACTGCGTTCGAACTTTCCGTACGATGATACATCTCTGTTCCTGGGTTTCACGGGAGAGAAAGGTCTGAGCGCTGTCGGTACTTACTGACCAACTCCGCCTCTAGCCTTCTCCCCATTTTCGCGTTCTGCGATGTCCTTCCCGGAGAAATACCATTGCACAATTACCCAAGTCTTGAAACGTTGGCTAGTGAACACAAGTAGCCGCAAAAGGAACGAGATGAACGAACGTTTCGCGGAGAATTACCACGGATGTCGACAATCTTGCCGACCCACGAGTCGCACGAATCGTAGTGTTTGTGTGGCAGCCAGTCATGATTGAGAACGAGAATGCTGTACAAAGAATGCGGTAGGCAACACTCTCAGCGGGAAAGGACGCAATGACCCACTCCTCTCCTGTGCGAAATATGATCCTCTCCGAGTCCCCATTTCGGGAATCCTCCACTGTTAAGATGTTGGTCGATCAAATCGGAAAATGACAAGACAAATGCAGGCGGTGCAATCTTACCGGCACAGAATTGCATAGGTTTCCAGGATTTCCATTGATCTGATGTCGGGACACTGGCGCTGCCATTCTTGCGACGTTTGGAGAAGGAACGCCGCCGCCTTGGCTGAGGTTTCTTGATGGTCAACGTCTGATCATATCGCATTGTAATGTGTCGTGTAGGGCAGAACGGAGAGGAAGAAGAAGGTCAGAGTAGAACCGAAAGACCGTCGGCGACGGCGTTTTTAAAATGGAAATCGTCACACCAAATGTGGTATTATCAGCAGATCATGTGATCACGGGATCGCTGCGGCTGCGGCTACGGGCAACCAATCACATCGACACGGCTTATCATAGATCTAACCAACCATTGTGCTCAAGAAACAACAAAACAATTCTCCTGTGGCGAGTACGGAATGAGACAAGGTAGCGTGGTAACCTCCCTAGCATTGACCCCGCGGGCGCGCGGGATGAGACGTTTGAATACACCCCATCCCATTCAAAGCATTCATATCATAGCTTTTCTCGTTCCGAAATGTAATATCGTAGATCTAAACTCATGCTGCGAACTGCGATTTGTTGGGGGCGAGAAGATGCCTCGTTGCGTCACCGATGCTTGCCGACAAGCTACCGAAGAACTGGGTATGGCATAGGCGGCCCAGTCCCGAGAGGCTGTGGGAAGTACGTCATCCTAGAAAAACGTGGAACGGTCGGAGATGGGGTCATTGTGTACGCACTTTCTGTTAATGGGTCCGAAAACGTGGTGTAGGTACCCCACGAAACTTTAGCGAGACGCGCTTCTTCTAGGATAAATGCTTGCATCTGTGCTTGCACGGAAATTGAGAAAGATGCACTACCAGTCAATCGTCGTGTGCATCCCCGAAACGCGCAATCTACATGATAATTGATGCACTTGCGAGCATCGAATCGAACGGAAAGAACCTTCCGCCAGCTATTCGACGCGAATGGGACGAACGGCTTCTGTAAGACACTCGAACAAGACAGGTGGTAGGCATACTCTCGCTTTGCTCTCTAGAACCTCTTATAAATGCGCAGGTATGTTTCGTCCAGGGCATCCTGGAGACTTTCCAGTAGGCAGTAAGCAGTGGCAGACGGCTTCTGGTCGACAGACAACCCATCGAAACCTGCGTGTCGCATGAAAAAGCTCGTCGTGAGAAGGCCGCAATAGTGATGGCCTGCATCCCGTTGGCCCTTCTGCGAGAGCGTAACGATGACTAATTCCCCATCTTTCGCATTCTATCTCCACATATCCCGGTCTGAAGGAACCATAGACCTGACGCAGTCGGAAACATTCTGCTTGTGTCTGCATCGATCGTAACGCGAGACGGTGTAAGACACCACGGACACAAGGTCAGCTCTGATGTCGGTCTCAGGTCGACTTGTGACTTACATTGCCAATGTGTAGTGGATTTAGAGTGACGTAAGCTGACAAGCTTACGCACGAGCTCCAGGACTTCTCGGCGAGGCAGGTTACCATTTGCTTGGGATGTAAATCGTGGGGCGATCAGAGAGTTTATGATGTTGTAGCACGGATCGGAATTGACGCAGAAGCTGGGAAGTGATGGAAGTGAGTCGTCCGCGGCCCTGTTTTGCTTTGGCTGCAGATGTGTATGTAGGCAGCACAGTAACCATGCGCCATCAGGCTGATCCGGTTTTACACATAGCTTTACTTTATTGGGAGATCAATGAGCTACCACTGAACTAAAAGACCCAGTTTTAACGCACCAAAGAATACCACTGTATTCCCACAAAGAGGAAGGCAACGGCCCATAGGGTCCGAGAGGAAGGAAGTCGGAGGAACTACATGAGGGTTGCTCATTGGTTTCATTTCTCCGAGTCGAAGGTGCTACTTGGGTAAACCATGCCGCCATCCATCATCGCGATATCTGTGGGAACCGTTGTGATCTTCGGATGGTTCTGGAGGGGAGAGCCAAAGCCAACTCCGGGTGTCGGGCAATCCCGTACGCCACCATCGTCCTTGAAGCTTACAGAACGGTTACTAGCACTACAGTACTGTTAGTGACAAGAAAAGACTTATGCGCGCTCCATCCTGTCTGACAGTGTCTGCTGTGTCATCTATCAGCTCTTGCATCATGACTATCATCAGTAATCCTACGCAGGATGAACACAGTCCGGCAAAACCCCAATCAATCGTTCGACGGCAATGAACCCAACAATTTACCCAAGTGAGGCTTGCGCACCATTCATGACTACCTTCATATTAATTACAAGATCGTGAAAGCCTCGATCATCTGGAGCATCTGACTGACCGTAGTCCGAGCGTCGTCCTGGGCGACTCATTCGAATCCCTGCAGTGCAACAAACTTGAAGTTGTGCTGCAGAGATTCGATCGATGAGGCTCAGCACTCAACCCTCAACCCCGTGCTCTTCGACTAGCTTCTTTGCAATCCGCAAAAAAATTACTGGGAGAGCACAAGATAGATATACACTAGCTTGAGGGTTGGGCGACGTTGGGCGCTAGCTATGAAGTCGGGCCGCAAGAGCAACCATAGCCATCAGTGTCATTCATTACAGTACAGAACCATGTGTACAAGGTACAGACCTTGATACATACACGCACTCCTCATTCCATAGTTGAAACAAGTAAAACAATACTCTAGTACGAGAGCTGCTAGTAGTATCCATCTGGTAAATGTTGAACTTCAGGGAGCGCCAACAACTTGTTTAAGTCGATGTCCTCAAGCTTGTTAGCCAATTCGTCTCCGTGAAGGTTGGACGAGTCAAAACGAAGTTAAACAAACTGCGTCTTTGCCCTTGCCAAATACTTGGACAAAGGATTTTCCGCAACAGCCGAACTTCGCCAGCCTGTGTCACGTGCGACTTGAAATGCGCATAGAATAGCCATCTTCCATCCGGAAGCTGAACAATGAAAGCGCCGCAGAATATGGTGATAACACAGCTCTTCTAGTCTTCTTTTCTAATATCCTCCATGACATTGTGTTCATGCACTGATGGCCCTTGTGGTGCGGCACAATCCTGTTGCAGTGGATACGCGTGAAAGACTCTTTTTTCGATGATTAAATTCGATCCACCCAGCTCGACTCCAAGAACACCCGCTGGTGAAACGGTGGATGATTGGTAGTGGTGTAGGTTTCTCGAAATCCACCAGCGAGAAACTGACTTCGATTTTCGCACGGTTTGTCTTGGGTGCTTTGCAGGAAAATCGAAAGTTGGTTTCGAAGGCCGCCAGATACTCTACTACCAGAGTATTTGGGTTTGTTTCTTCGCCCAAGGTTACGCCTTTGCGTTTGCCATACTTGAGGAGAAGTGGGGCGCATTTACTGCTTGAGTCGGCTTCAAGATACTCTACTACTGCCAGCGTAGTTTACTGCTTCCAAGTTGGAGACCCTCCGAATCGTCAGAAACTGGTGGTATCAAAAGGTGGATGGATACGATTGATCTGAGGTTTTGGATGAAGTGCGGTATGTCAACAATGGAAGGACGGGACTTACCAGACTTGGGAGCGACTCAGCCATATCGCACTGTAACAGAGGTTCAATGCGACGAACCACGAGTCGATGTCCAAGTCCGAGTCGCAGTGGAAGAAAGTATTGAGAAAGCGGTCAAGATGAAAGCCAGACCAAGATCTGGTCGAGTCTGGTCGTCTAAAAATATCTTGATGAGGACGCGCGTGTGATGCCAGTCGCTGTCGGTTGTCCAACAAGATTCATGGTTGTAACGCGAGGCCTCGATTGTAGGTCGATCGGCGGGATCCTGCATTTATTGTCTAAAGGCAGGAATCTGGACGAGTTTTGTTAGGCCCTTTCTATCCGATGATCGGTTCAAGGCTTTCGCAGAGTTTATTTGCCTTAGCTTGAACGCCGGCTCACTTCAACATCAACTACCGTCAGCCCATTATTGATTTCAAGGTTTGACTATTCAGACATACGGAATACTTGAGTTAATAGTGTGATTCATTACACCTGGAAGTCGACTTGAGGAATCCTAAATTAAAGACACGATCTTGACTTAGTTCTTGCTCGCACGACCGACGAACTGAACCCGAGAACCAGAGGGACGCTTTATCGCAAGGCTGAGACTAAGCTCACCTCATTCTTGTCCGATCTCGAACTGACACCCCAGGCCAGCCTGACAGGCCTGACAGCTTGAGGAACCTTTCTCGCGTCAACGGACTGACGCGCGAACGACCCCAAGAGTTGAAACGATAACCTGACGGACGATAAGAACACAAACAAAAGACTGCGTTCAAATAACCACAAAAGCAAACAGTAACGCGAACGCGCGGCGCCTGGTAACATACCAATGTCAATAAACGAAGACGAACAAAGGTGAATGACCCAAATGTACCTGGATCGAGCGTGCGCGCGCAGCGACACCAATCGAAACTCCCACCACGCGCACCACGAATATACAAACAAACAAAAAGGCGGTCACCCAAGAAGTACGTAACACTGCGTCGTAGAGGGGCGTTGCTCTGGTGTCGCCATGTCGCACGGAACAGTCTTAAGAATGCCTATGAGAATGCATACACGACGAAAGTGTCGAAACAAGACAAAGTCATGGATTGTGCGGACGACCCTCGCGCGAGAATGGAGGGAATCCGACCGCGTCGCAGCGGTGCGGTAATGAGAACAAAAACGTCCTCGACCAGAAGGCGACCATGAGAAAAGAGGTTGTCGACACAAGAGACAGGAAATTCGGCGCTGAAAAAAGTCGTCGCGCTCTGAAAAGCAAAGTCCCCAAACCACAAGATCATCCTTGCCAGTGAAGGGGGCAGCAGGACACGCACCCGACACGAAGCAGCCCCAAATGCCACCTCGCAAGGCGAACCCGAACCACCAGTTGTGTTAATGCAATGCAAGACACACCGCCGCCTTACCCACCAACAAGATTGAAATACGGATCCTTCTAGATACGAAAGATGACACCTGAGTCGAAGAGCCCAGAAAGGTTCGAAGTGTTGATGGAACCGCAAACGCGAGAGAAAAACTTCACTCACGGAGTCGAGGCTCATTCCCATGCTCTCCCAGCAACGTCTTTGTAAAAATTTGCAAAGAAGCTGCTGGGAGAGCACAAGCAAGATGGAGCCACTAGAGGGTGGGTTGCCAGCAAAGAGGTGTCTGGTGTCCACCTGTTCCATGCTGGTGTCTGAGGTACGACTACGTTATTCGGGGTTGGGGATGAGCTCGATGAGCGAAATCGGCTTTGGAGCGTATATATGTCACTCCTGTCCATCATGTCCGACATTATATCCATCATTTCCATTCGATTCTCCCATCTCCACCCTGTACCTGGTCAGCAAACTCAAGAAACGAATAAGCGTAGAAGGCCTAGAGCTGGGTGGCCCCATCATCTAAGTTACTGCGAAAAAGGCGTTTACAGTAAACGGAATAGAACGTCTTGAAAAAGACAGACACAATACTTGGTAACGTTCGACACTGCACTACGCCATACTCGAGCCCCCAACAGAAGGACATGCGACCATCAGAGTGCGAGAGGGTTAGGAATACATTCGTTTACCAGGGATCCACAACTTGAAGAGGGAGCCCATTGCTTACATTCCTCGAAGGTACCTAGGATAAACGATGCCTGCTATTCCATCATGTTGGTATCTACGAGCACTATTGTGGTCTTCTGGAGGAGACTCGGAGGGCCAGCTCCGGACGTCCTTTGTAACTGGTCACCCGTGAGGCACAATCAGTCTTGATGGTTATTATCATACCACTGTCGGTGGTACAAGTGAAGACTTGCGCGTCATCTTGTTTACCACCCCTTGTATTGTGACGAACATCCACCTCAAAAGTATCGATGAACGTACCGGAAGCCTACAGAATGCCATTTAGTGATGCCCTGCAGTCCAGTTAGACAACACTGTAGTCAAACGTTCGACCGCAACCAGAGTAAGGCATATACGCTTTCCATAACTTACTTCACATTATTACAACGCCATGGACCTCACGTGCTCTCACAACAACTTCTTTGCAGTCACGAAGAAGTTGTTGGGGGAGCACGAGATTGAGTCTGTTCTGCAGGGATCAGATCGAAATTTTCCGTGTCATGTTCACGCCATGGTTGATTGCTCAGCAACGAGATGCCTTTCATTGAGCCGTCCTTTCTCGAGTTGTTTCGTCGCTAGCGAGCATTTCCACCGTTATCGTCACGACGATTCGTATGGATAACGGAATCTTTTCCATAGAAGTTTCCGATACATTCAATCGAGGTCGATGAGTGCACCATAGCTTGCACTGAGATCTAATAACAACCTGAGGAAACTAAACATCAAAGGGGGGTCTTACGAAACGAAGCAAATATCTACCCACCGTCAGAAGAACGTCGATGCAAGCAGAGATCACCTTTGTAGCTTTGCAATGGCATCTACAGGACGCGTAAAATATAGTTGTTAGAGTCCAAAAAACTAGGCCACGAGACTCACCAAAAGCGCCGGAATGCATGGATCATTCTACAGGGCGAAGCAAGTCAGTTAACCTGCAATGGTGTCCATCCCGGTAGTCTCTGAACGCCTCCTCTCATTCTCGAAGTAGCTGTGGGCTTGCCTCCGAGTACGGAGGGTGGCAGTTCTACACAGGTAAGGGATGTTTCATTGATACTGTACAGAATTGCCTGTTGAACGAGGATCGATTACACCTGTTTAGGTCCTGTTGTTAGTTGTTTGGTTTGTTCCGTACCACAACCCTATACAGGCTTGTCTGCGTCGCGACAAAAGGATTCTGATGGTCGTTTACTCAATGACTGTCATATACTGTATACTGTAGGTGAATCATGCTTTCGCTACAAGTCTTCACCCATGACAATACATCGTGCGCTGAGGGCGGCGTGGGCTGTACAGTACTGCAAAGCGAAGTGAAACTTGAACCGACTCGACGACCGTGCCCGCATCCGGCTACATAGTCGACTCGGGGTTCCATCACTGATACAGTAAACAAGGTTTCGTGTTGGTGACACCTGTCATAGTCATGAGCAATCCATCACCCACTAGATCTAAACAAGATAGATGCAGGAACACACGATGTTCACCAAGGATGGGGCATCATGGCACGGGGCACCTTCAGGGGCATCTGATTTCCAGATCGATGCTGCACGGTACCGTTCAGAGTCGTTCAGAGTTATCGCGAATGTGTGTGCTGATCGATGATCCTTGGCTCGACCCCATATTGACTCCACATGGCCGCTGTGAGGCAAGACAAGAGGCAAGACGTAGCTGCTAGGTCAGTGTATGAATGTCATGACTATTACTCATATATTAAGCACATCTCATTCGTTGATGTTGTTTGTGCCATTCGCTTTCGTCTTCTTGCCCTGTCTTTGATTGTTGTTTGTTCTATCGACTGTCGTCTCAGCAAGCATCTCAGCGCTCAATGTTGTATCTATGAATGGCTTAGCTCCGTTCGTTCGCTGCTTGCTCCAACTGGATGAAATTGATAACCTTGTATTTTGATCAATCCGAGTTGTGTGCACACAAATTTAAAGTCACTATGATGTCGGAGTCCATCGAATTGTCAATATCTACAACGTTTCGCGCAGTCGTATATGAAGGTGAGAGTCCACTATGGTATAGCATGTACAAGAGGGAGTTCAAGCAGTCGGTCATTAAGCAACCGAAGTGCTCCACTCGAGGTATCCTCAATATCAAATCTTGAAGCCCCCTGCGAGGGCCATGACGTTGTTCGGATCGACCGCATTCCGAATAGACCTCAACCGCGGCAAATTCGACCCATACAAGGATCCGACAGGCGTCCCGAACAGCGCGTAATTTCCATACACGGCGACGTCGGTGATGTTCTGCCCTTCGGAGACCGCCGCGGCGCGGATCGTGTTCGTGCTCTGCCACAGGGCCGCGGCGACTTCGGCGTCATACGAGGGTGTGGTCCATGCGAAGTAGATGTTCGTTGGGAAGAGCGTGCGCGAGCGGTCGGGAGGGTAGGCGGAGGGAATGTTGGAGTGGCTGAATAAACCTGCGTCAAACGGCTCCACGTCGTACGATACGGCCCCGCCTATGTCCAGCTTCGCAAGTTTATCGCCCCAGAACTGAGTATTTGATAATGATAATTCATCAGATCGGTGGCCCATTGTTGGGGTCGTGGGAGGAGGAAATGGCAGACAGCGATTACTTACGATAGTTTCATTACCAACACGTTAAGAAGCGATGCAGAGTACCCCAAGACAGAGACGCTGCTGAAGTATGCTCTACAGAACGCAATATTAAGTTTTCCCAGGGGAGGTGGGCTGGGAGATGAGGGACGACTGACCGCTTTCCGGCAAAAGGATCCGATGAGGGTAGAACTTTCAGGAACTCGAAAAATGAGGCCGAGGTCTCGATCACCGGGATCTCTAGAAACTCGAAAAAAGCATCAAAGATTCCTTCAGGCCTCTGGGGCCCATCGTAAAACATCAACACCTCTATTGAAGGCTACCCATGCTATATGTCAGAGAGGAGACACCAGCAAACGATATGGACGGGGACACGCACAAGGTCGCCGACAGTGTTGTATGTGGGCAGCAGCGCAGCCTTCGGGTCAGTCACTTCCTGGAACTTGAGGATTGCCTCATTGACTTCTTTAAAGAACCAGTTAGGAATGATGATGAACCCGCCCTTTATTAATTAGTCACTTAGAATGTGCGATTTCCCAATAAATAATTAGATAATTACCCAGACATCGCCCTGCGGATGTGCCAGGAGAACAAACTTGGTCACGATACCCTGATAAGATAGTGAGCCAAATTGCAAAGTGACAAGGAAGTCCGAATATGGGCCAGCGTACAAAGTTGTTAAAGCCTCCCTGAGAATAAGCTCAGCATGTAACACAGAACGCGTGCGGGTAATGGTATTGCTTACCCTAAGAGCAAACCAGAGGTCTTCATTTTGAGACGTGACGGTCTGAATCGTTCCGTTTGGAAGCACGAGCTCGTACGACTCGATATTATCAATCGTAAGTCCATACTGGTTTGACAACCAGGAATAGCCTGTTTTCGTGCCTATTTGTCAACCAGAAACGGTCGAGCTGGATGACCACTCACCGCCACCAAGCGTAAAGCCAGCAACACCACACCTGATACGCGACCACCAACAACGTTCAAACCGGTCCCATCAAGCTTTTCGTAACATCGTCCCATATGAGTCCCGCGCCGACCTCGACAGTACTGGCTGCCTCATTAGATGACCTGATCAAATCGCGTCATGGCGATCTGTACTCCACTGTTGACGAGAAGCCAGGGTTGGTGGCGTGGCCGCCGCCCTTTACCGCAAAGGGAGTGCGCGTCTCACCAATAATGCGTAACTGCGGTCGACATGTGGAGATAATTAGAGAGGGGCGTTGGGAGAGGGGGCAGGGAGAGCTTTGGAAGGATACGCACGACCACACTGACGTCCTGAGCGGTGCCTGGCTCGACGCTGCACGCGGACTGCGCCGTGCTCGATTGGGCCCAGTGCGCATTGTCTAATTGATACTGCGATGAGGCTAAATGATGTGGGTAAAACAGTTAAAAACAGGCGAGGCGGGGTGATAACTCACGCGAGTAGTACAAAACAGAAGCATTCGAGATAGACGCCGCGATTTGGGCACATGTATCTTGAAAGTCCAGGGAATCCCTGAAGTGCTCTTGGGACTTGGCAGTTGCCACCTCAATGGCAGCGAGCAAAAAGAGGGAAGCAGATGCGAGGGGAGTCACTCTGACCATGTCTCCGTCAAAGGAAAAAGGAGAATGGCAGCGGGGTCTTTCGAGTGTCCGACCATGATCTTATTTGAGGGCGCATCCATACAGTGTAATACCCGCTTGGGAAACAATCTGCGAGTGTGCACATGATCAACGCCCTAACTGAATCGGCAGGCACGGATTGATAGAGGGGAAGCGCCGCACTTAGATGTGTTGTTTTAGTATTTGCACCGGGTGAGTTGGCGCGAACGTTGGAAAGTGAGAGTCCCAGAAACCAAAGGAAACGTGCCAAAAGACAAGTCGAGGGGTGTAAGACAGCTCTGGACATTGGGGGAGTTGGTACTCAAGGCCGCCGCTCGAGCTCCATGGCAGTCTCAGGTACGTAGATGTGGCGTAAAATTGGACCCAGAAGAGGATCGTCTAGGCTCAGGGACCATGAGGTAACGGCCAGCTGCATGTCACATCTGCGTCCGACAGCATACGGCGCCGCGCGCACATGAACATATGGAAGGTTGATTCAAAGGGATAACCATGTTACACAAAAGAAGAACATTGCCACGGTAATTAAAGCAATGCATCCACCACGCCAGTTCCGGATGATGTTTTTCACCGATTCCGGAACTTCCACCTTGTAATTGCGGGAGAAACGCCGAGTACGAAACTCAAGTGGTCAAATGATAGTGCTAGTGCGATGTTTGACGCCTGATAGTGCCAGCAATCCCAGGGTTGTTGCTCCGTAACTCTGATACTGTACAGTATGTCTGAATATTTCGCACGTGCACGCACGATGCCTCCTTGGATGCCTCTGTAGGCGTTACAATTCCCTGCAGCCAAGGGAACCGTTGATACGGTAGCAAACCTAAGGGTTACTTGCAGCTAAGAGACACCCATTGCACGTGGTGCTGCGGCTGCGGTCGCGGCCAGAGCCCTGGCGCGCCTTGGTGTCCTGAGTTGTAGCGCACAAAAGCCAGCTGTAGACGTTGCAATAAAACAAGCTTTTTAGAGGCGGTATGATGCCTATTGTCACGGGTTGAGCACGAGAAGCAATATCAGTGAAATTACTGAGAGCAGTGGCAGTGAGGTTTGATGTGATTGCCTTTGGGGCTCGAGGCTGAGCGTGGGCTCGTGGAGGGAGTGTGGTCGCCAAGGCTACGTATCAAAAGGTGTCATAGCCGCCTGACCTCCTCCCGTCCACCCGTCATTCTCATTCTCCTTTCTCTCACTCTTATCAGGCTGGCCCTTCCTCATCAATACATTCCTTCCTCCACTCTATCACTCAGATCGACGGCACCATCATCTTATTGTACTTGCTTCATCAACTCATAATGTCTCAAGATGGTCTCGACTTTTCCGACGGAGCGCAGTTCCCTCCTGACGACCCTGACATGAAATACAATGCTGATGCCCCGCAGCCAGCGCACCTGCAGCGCAACAAGACGGAGCGTCGCCGCCTTCAGGGTCTCCAGCGATTCAATACCACCACCGCCCCGATGACCGTCACTCCGTACGAGCCCAAAACATTTCGGAGAAATGGGACCGCTGGATGATCAATGAGGGCGGCAAGCGCCTCTTTTTCTCCGCCTGGGTCCTCCTCCACCTCCTCGTCGCGGTCTTTGGCTTTTGAATTATGACTTGAAGGATAACCTCACCACCGCCCGTGCGACTTTTGGCATCACTTTCAGTGCGTTTATCTTGGCTTTCCCCCTTTCTCGGCCGCTGAGTTCCATCCGCAGCCATTGCCCGTGCAGCCGCCTTGTCCTACATGTTGATGTCATCTTCATCCTTCTCCCCGTCTGCCGCAATTTCATCTCCCTCCTTCGTCGTACACCCCTCAACCACATCATCCCCTTTGACAAGAATCTTACCTTCCATAAGGCCACCGCATGGTCTATCGTCATTGGCACTGCCGTGCATATTGGAGCGCACATGGTTAACTTTTACAAACTTGCGCTCGCTGACACATCCGCAAAGACAGGTGGCGCCAAGGTCGTCGCCTTCCTCAATGCCAACTTCGCCACTGGACCTGGTGCCACTGGGTGGATCATGACCGTCTGTCTTGGCATTATGGTCTTCTTCGCCTCGGAGAAAAGGAAACGTGCCAACTTCGAGCAGTTTTGGTACACTCATCACCTCTTTATCATCTTCTTCATCTGTTGCAGCTCCATGGCATGTTCTGCATGATCAAGCCGGATCGTCCGCCGTACTGCTCTTGGAACAGTATTGGTGTCTTCTGGGTGCATCTACCTCACTTCATTCGGGTCTCAGGATGAAATCTGATGTTCTTTTTTTCTCTGCAGCGCTACTGGCTCGTTGGCGGCGTCATCTGGATCGGGGAGCGCGTCCTTCGTGAAGTTCGTTCGCGTCATAGGACTTATATCTCCAAGGTGATCCAGCACCCGTCGAACGTGATGGAGATTCAGATCAAGAAGGAGAGGACAACAACTCAGGCTGGACAGTACATTTTCATCTGCTGCCCCGAAATTTCTTATTTCCAGTGGCACCCGTTCACCCTCACCAGGTTAGTTTCCTCGTCTTTACATTCATCTTTTTGGCCAGACCCTGCTTGACGACACCTTCCTCTATATTTCAGCGCACC
Organism: Russula vinacea; assembly: GCA_022376525.1. NCBI lineage: Eukaryota > Fungi > Basidiomycota > Agaricomycetes > Russulales > Russulaceae > Russula > Russula vinacea. The sequence goes on along the minus strand of WTXL01000095.1, from coordinate 64,186 downwards.
AGAGGAGGACTACATTTCGGTGCACATCCGCGTCGTCGGCGACTTTACCCGTGAACTCGCCAAAGCGCTGGGATGTGATTTTGACAAAAAGAGTGGAGAAAAGAGCGAGAAGGGCGAGAAAGGCGCCGGTGGTAAGGTCGTTGGTACGGACGTGACCCCGCCCGTGAACCGCATCCTTCCACGGATCATGGTGGATGGTCCATTTGGCTCAGCATCGGAGGACTTTTTGAAGTACGAAACGGTGCTTCTCGTCGGTGCTGGTATTGGTGTTACCCCTTTCGCCTCGTGAGTGTGGGGTACCTTGCCTTTGTTGGGTTCAGGCGTTTACTACTGGACATCTAGGATTCTCAAGTCTATTTGGTACCGCATGAACAACTTTAATAACTCCAAGCCGACGCGTCTCTCCAAGGTGAAACACATCTTTTTCTTTCATAGCCTCCACACCTACACCCGTGCAGGTCTACTTTACCTGGGTTATCCGCGACTTTGGCTCAGCCGAGTGGTTCCACTCACTCCTGCACGCAATCGAAGAGCAAGACGTGCAGAATCGGATCGAGATTAACATTTACCTGACGGCGAAGATCCAAGAAGATGACATGACCAATATCATCGTACAGGACGTCGGCGCCGACAAAGACGCAATCACCTCGCTGCGGGCACCGACACACTTTGGCAGGCCGAACTGGGATCGCGTTTTTCCGAGCATCGCTAATAAACATCCGGAAACGGACGTGGGCGTGTTCTTCTGCGGGCCTCCTGTGCTCTCTCGTCAGTTGCATCAGATGTGCAACAAGTACTCAACCCCTGGGGGCACCCGGTTCTTCTTTGGAAAGGGTGCGTTTCTTTATCTCTGTTGCACTTCCGTGATTGATTCGAGAACACTGCTAACATTGGAATATGTAGAGAATTTCTAGACTCAGAAGGGATGAGTATAGAAAGGAATACCCATTTCACAGGGACTTTTTATGAACGACACTTCGCAAACCCAACTCCAACTCACCTAAGCATTCATATTCCGTTTTTTTATATCTACAGAGGCGCGTGCGTAGGTTGTAATATTTTTACCGGTCGTTTGGACTACTGTGTTCTGTCTGGGCGATCGTCCTTGATGGTTGGTAGTAGAAATTGCAGTAGTATGTTTGTCGTGGGCTTCTGGCTAGGAAGCTTTCGACGGAAACTCGTGATTTAGCCGTGATTGTTGCCATCATAACTTAGTATTATTGGGTTGCGTGTACTCTGGCAGCACGGCACAGTATAGCTATGAAGCTCTCGGACGCAATATGTCCCGTGTTGAGAACTCCTCCAGTACCGTCGTCGTCAATGACTCGTCATGTATTACTGTAGTAACTGTAAGGTACAGGACAATGTTTCCGACCGACCACCGCATCACGGGCCTTTATTCAGACTAGTAGATTGGTGGGAGCTTCATCGATCCGAATCACGGACTTGTTGAGGTTTCATGTTGATCACTTGCCTCGTGTAACTTATGACTCACAAAGCGGAGACGGACCGGTCGTTACATGAAAGCAAAAACAAAGCGTACATTAGCGGACAACAGCAACAATAACAAATGTGGACGGGCGGACTACAACCAGCACCGACTTTTCCTCATCTCCAGCCCACTTGACAGTGGGAGGGTATATCGTAAAAATCATCCGTGAAAGAAATTCGTTCCCCAGATGCCCTCTTTTACTTCTCTCCCTACCTCTCTCTGCAACCCATACCGCGCTCAGTGCCAGGCGGCAATCAGTTCGCACGGTGCTGCGCCAGCAACTGCGCGATGGTGTATTGTCCACTCCCCAAGGCGACCTGCGACGCCGTCCGATGATTAGAATCCCACGCACCCGTATCGGCGCCGCCTTTCAGCAAAACCTGCACGACCTCGAAGTAACCCTTTGCCGCGGCGGCATGCAAGGGTGTACCATAATTGCCTCCCTTTTCGTTCACGCTTGCCGGGAACTTCTCCGCGAGGTATTCCACGATGTTTGGGAACCCGCACAGCACAGCGTAGTAGATCGCTGGGGCACCTGGTTTCTCCGGACTTTCGGTGGGCATGGATTCCCTTGTGGGGTTGTCGATGTCGTGTAGCCATACCCAGGCTGCGAAAGTGGTTTCTTGGGCAAAGAGACGTTCGATTCCGAGACGGATGTCTTCCCTGTCGGCCACGTTGCCGTGCTGTGCGTGTTCGAGCCAGTACCTGGCAGCGTAGTCCGCCATCGTGAAGATCTTGACGGTCTCCCTGTCGAGCGGTGGATTCAAGTTGTCGTCGAAATGGAGGAGTGAGGCGATGCAGGTCTGCATTGCGACCCAGTGCGAATCTTGGATGTTGCAATGGTAGCGCCTCACCCTATCTGGGACGACCTCCCACAGGATGCGCTGCGAGTAGAAGAATTCTGGGACAGACACGTGCGCGAATTGTACGTATTTGATACCGTTGATCCAGTCTGTGACGACCAGATTGTGGCACACAATGAATATGTCCCCTTCTGGAGTCTCGGGGTGCCAAATCGCCTCGTACTTGGGCGTTGTGCCGGTGTCGTAGTCGATAGAGAGGATCTCAGATAGTTCATCAACGAGAAGAGGACGGGCGCTGACTCTCAGAAACTGGATCATGCGATGGGTGTGCTCCCAATTTTCGTTGGGAACGCGCTTCACCACGCGGCCGTATGTCACATCGTAAGTCTGGACCGTCCAGTCTAGGACGGTTTGGACGGTTGCTGGTAGACAACCCGGCAAAAAATTGAGTTGACATATGACCCATTGCCACCTATTATGCCATGGTCAGAGCAGTTCAACATACCAGTTGGAAACAGTCACTCACGCGCCTGAAGCTTTCTCAGAAAGGACTTCCCAGGTGGAAACCTTATCCTCATGTCTCCATCTCCGCATTCTTGAGTTTTCTTTGATACGCCAGTGGATGTAGTCAATGATATCCTTCAAATGTTCCTCATTTTCGTGGAGGGACACAGTGTAGGTCGCAAGAGGTTGGAGAGCGTTGTGGATGTCCGTTTGATGGAGATTCGTGGCGAAGATACGTAGATCCTTGCGGTTGAAGCTGACGAGCGCTTGGATGAGCCGCACCGAATCACGCGGGCCTTGGGGGTTGGAGGAGAGGCATTCATCCAGGCCATCGATAATGATGTACGTCGTGCCTTGCGCGGGACGCGAGAGCGTATCTTTCAAACATTTGAGGAGAGTGTCGAGACTGGGTTTTTGTGCATCATTCCCGTAGTCTGAATACAATTTGCGGAGGACCTCACGACGTTTGTCGGACTGGGCGGCGAGCTGAATCAAGACGGAGAAGATAGCGTTTTGAATGCTTCGCTTTGCGGGGTCACGAAAGTCGCAATAAAAGTACGCGAGGGAAATTGATCCTTCTTCAAAAGACGGCCTGAGGTCCTGGACAATCGCGGAGCTGCTCATTGTGTCAATATATACAAAAACAGGTTGCCTGTCAAAGTGCTACACACGTAAGAAAGGTCTTGCCCGCGCCAGCTAAGAAGAGGTATTGGATGAATGACAAGGGAGACGAAAAGATGACAAAGGTACTCACATTTACCACGCACCCAGTACAGAGTGCCATTGCTTTTCCAGGCTTTGTAGGCATCGCCATTAAGGAACCATTTAAAGGTGTCTACTTGGCGGGCCTTGTCCGCGATCCAATGATTTATCGACGGGTCTGGCGGAGCGAGCCACTTCTGATACGTGTCAACCTTTTTACCTGGGAAAGCATTTCAGTTATCAACATAATGCCAGGCTCGAGGATGGCGGGGAAAACTCACTCAATTCTGAGCTGAGGAGAGGCTCAAAGTCTGGGTCTGGCGGCGGAGGCGGCGGCCGTGGCGGGGGGCTTCATCTGAAGACATGACGCTGGCCTGTTATTAGACTGGGGTTGGGATCCGTGTGTGTGTATTGGTGTGAGAGGGGTATGGGACGTGGGGGGAGCGGGGATGATAAGGATCAATGGACATGGAGAGGGCGTAGGGTTTATAAGCTGTTGGGTTCACCGCATGTCACTCGCACGGCCTTGTTTCCAAGTCCGCCAACTAGGATAGTCGCCCAGGGCAAAAATGGTGCCCAGATACGAGGGGAAGGATGTGCAGTGCCCCGGTACCCAGGGCATGATTCATCGACTATCTCAGGGCTAGAGGTAACCACGAAGGATGGAGATATGACAGCACGGCACGAGGAGGCGGGCAAAGTGGATGATAGGTGCGCGCTTTAGAGTGTATAACAATGGAAATATTCGAGAAGGACGTCGTCCAGAATAGGTCTAGACCATAATTAGATCTCGTCAGCCGGGACTTTTCCGCGCGTCCTCGGCCTAGTCGCGTAGCTTTCGGGGCCTTGGGCTGCGGGGAGTACAGTATCAATACTACATCCATGTCTCGCGGCCAACTTCTATCGACAGCACCTGCATTTCCATACTTGGCGAGACCTTTGCGATGTCGTCCAAGTTGTCGTCCGTCTCGAATCTCGATGGACAATACCCATTGACCTCTTCCCTATGGTTCAAGTTACTCTTTGCCAACCGTAATTGTATGATCCGCAGCTTGACGCCACGTCGTCGCCACCCGTAAAAAAGGTCCCCTAGACGTCGCTCCACTCGTTAAACGTTCACACATCGTTGACCGGCGCTTTGCATCAGGAAAACCTTCTGTGCTAAGCTGTCCGGCATTCTAGGTCAATTCTTGTACTGAAAACGATGCCCGGTCAGTTGTGGGAGGGTATGCTAATGAGTATTTATTATGATTACTACTGAAATTATCAAGTAGGTTTTTCTGATGCACAATCAGTGGAACCCTTGTTGGAGTTTGTTGGAATCCCCGTGGTTGAAAAGTTGCTCCGCGAATCTAAAGAGATCTTCTATACGCCTGCTGGCAGCCCCCCGCATCGATCAAGCAGCAGAGTCACATATCCATACATCACCCGCAACTGTCTCCCCTCCCTTCAACTCTTGGTTCAACTGGCTGACAAGAGCACATGCAGAGTCGTCCCGCTCCGTAGCGTGTCGCGATTTCCGAGGCAACATGTCACCGGATTAGTTCCTTTCTGACGGAGCACAAAGTATCGTTCGGAAGTCACGGTGGGAGATACCGACCGCCCTAAGCGTGAGGGTGTCTCACTCTGCTGAATCGATGTCAACAATACCCTTTACCGAAATGATGCATCGATGATGACCCGGGCCCAGCGTCGCTCTATCTCGTTACCATTCTCATGTATTTAGGATCCAACGGTGGCCGCGTCTTGACGCCAGTCTCAAGCGATATAAGAATCGAATCTTTAAAAAAAACCGGCGTTGCGGAAGTGGTTCTACGATCATGCCGATGTCGGCCGGTCTAAGAAGATGAACAAGATAGATCTTGGGCGTTGAGGGTACAGCGCTCTTCGATGCCACACCCGGTGCAGAAAATAAGCTTTTTTGGTTGCGCAATGAGACTGCGTGAGTATGAGGCTTGTAATAAACTTCAAGTCGCTGCCTTGTCTCTATAACCATTAACCACGGCCACTCCGCGAAGTTGCAAGTGGTCGTAATTATAGAACATGAGAGTTATACCACTACAACACGATTGTGCGAGTAGAAATTAAATACAGTAAAAGATCCATTAGATAACAAGACCAGCACGGACAGGCCAAACGTTAGAACGACGGAATCGTAAAACCGATTATGCATCCACAGACTCCCGATCGTCCTCGCTCCGACAATCAAACCCCTCTTTGCTGTGTGCGGAACCTCGACGACCCAAGGGCTGGCGGGCAGCGATGAACGATTCGGCGACTTTGGACATGTATTCTCGGGACCCGTTAAAGCGAAGGTCGAGCAACGCCGGGAATACATCTTTGGTCATTTCTTCCGTGGTCGCACGCTCCAGAGCGGAAGCGATGTTCCGTACAAGAGCTCCGCTCACCCCGAGCGCCTTAACGCTCGGGAAAGAACGGAACAGCCCCAACCACTGCGCAGAGTCGAGCATCTGGTCCCGTTGTCGCCAAGCCGAGGACGAAAAATGAAATGCCTTGATGTCGAGCCGTTCCACGTTGGGCAGGAACGGAAAAAGGTGCTGGCAGATGTGGGTCAATGAATCTACCCTGCGACCCAACTCTTGACACGGAATGTGGAGCCGAATTTGGAGCCGACAAGGAGATTCTTGAAATCGTTGAACGATGGCGATATCGCTCACCGTAAGCTCGATGGACGTCTTACGAGGCGATCTCAGCCCTTCTGTACGACCGATAAATTGGGAGAGGTTTGGGATTTCGAAGACAGGCTGGTCAAAGAACTCTATTGTGAACTTTTGGAGAAATGGAGTATCCAGTCTGGCGACGAGATACTCGAGGTAATCGCAGGCACCCTTGAACCGAAATTCGGTGAGAGAAGGAAGGACACCATTATCTGGGCGTTGGATGGGAGAGGGCTTCTCAGGGTGAGTAAGAGATCCAGGAAGCGAATTGCAATTCAAGAATCTTGAGCTTGGTTAACGCGGGGAGGCCAATGACCAGCATCTCTGCCGAAAATAAGTTGGTAATTGGGATCTCCTTAAGCTGAAGGGAGACCATGTCCCGAGTAGATAAAAGGAAGTCTGGTAGTGTGGGAAACGCGACGCCGACGAGTTGGATGTCCCGTAGTCGTGGGGCGGATGCACCTAGAAATATACTAGGAAGAACCAATGTCATGTTTGCCACATCCAAAGATCTAAGTCGAAGTTGTTCCAGAGCCGGAAACGCCTGCCTCAGCGCGGACATTTCCAATAGGACGTATGTCACGGCGAGGTTAATCTCGCATATACGATCACGGTATTCGAGCACGGAAAAGAGGATGTCTTCATCGTTGGGAAATAGACGTGGGCTCCTTGAGAGTCGGGGGTACCATATAGCGATGGGTAATGATGGGGGCCAGCAACTCGAATACGGCGCGACTGGCTCTCGGCCAGTACAGTAAAGTCGGAGCCGCAGACGACCTGGCGACGCGAACACAAGAGATCGCCAACGTTGCAGACGTGCACGAGCCTTTGCCAATTCCATGGAACTGGACATCGAGGGTCGTTCTGTGACTTTAGAGCGAGGAGTCGATCAAAGTCGAAGATTTCGAGGAGGACGTCGTCGGGAAGTATATCAATTGTCACTGGCACACGTCGGCCAACTTGGTTGGTTATTCCACGGCGAAGCGTGGGCGTGCATTCGATTTTCCTGCCTCGGGAAAGCCCAACAATTCGTGTCGATGACTGCCTGATCTCGGAATATACGCGACGGATGGCTGTCTTGGTCGCGATGATTGTGCCGCGTGGGGTCGTTGTATCCGAGCTGCTATGGACGTGCCGATGATGGTTCATCAAAGGAAAAAAGAGGAAGGAATTGAGTGCTGAGCGCCTGCAAATGTACTCACGTGTCCGGAGACGGTTTCAGTGGTAATGGGTAAGATTTGTATGCTGCATAAGTACGTGTTTGTGTTCGCATTTTATGCAGAAACGCATCAAACGAAATTTTCCGCTATTCGTACAGTACAGTACAACACACTACACCAGGGCCGGAGTTGTTTAATTAAGAAATAAACAAGACCTAAAATCACGCCTCGAACGCGTTGCTTTCCCACCCAGGACTTCTCTCCTCCTCCTTTTGCTTCTCAGCTATCTTCTCCTCAAACGTACGCACCTTCCTCAACCCTACCTTTATTCCTTCCTTCGCTTTCCCAACCGCACCCGCAACGCTTTCCGCACTAACATGACATCAACTCCAGCGTCGCGCGCACGTTCCTTCAGAGGTTGTGCCGACGTGCCTTTCGGCCCATGCTTGTCCGATCCTAGTACTTGCGGCTCGGCACCAAGGGCGACCCTGGCGTCGCCGCCGTCGCGGACGATTCCGCTGCCCGTCGTGTGCCAGCCTGAGGAAAGGCCACCCTGTGTGCGCCGTAAACGTCCAAGTTCACTCCACCATGCCGTGGCTAGAGCGGGGCCGCACGCCAGCCCAGCGTCTTCGAACACCTCGGCACGCGCAATGGTGTCCCAGACAAGCTCATCTACGCCATCAATGGCGCTCTGGATTTCGCGCTCAACGTCGTCTCTAGCGCGCCTCGTAGACGCGCCGTGAGTAACGGGCGGAACACGGTAAGCAGGACAGGGTGATTTGATTCGGTCACGCGCACGTCAGCGTTGTCGGAAACATGAACCTCAACGTGATCAATGCGTAGGAATCTTTTCCGTTCGGCACGTTCGGCAAGTCCTGCTGTCGTATTCGGAATCGTCCTAACTTTGATATCGACGTCGATACCTTCTGCCGGAAGTGTGATTTCTGCAAGTCCGGTGAATTCTTTGGGTCCGACGGTGGCGGTCAGGTCATGGTAGTAGAAAGAAAGTTGATTGAGTTTGAGCTGTACACCTTTTATCTGGAGGTGCGTCAGAGCTCCGCAGCTGTCGTCGCTTTACCCTCCTTGGGGGCATCAATCTCCAAGTCGGTGATGTTGCGGATAAAGACATGACCAGGGAGAAGACCAATAGAAGATATATCGAGATCTTCGAGCACAAATTCAATCTTCCCATCGATGTACTCCGTTCTATAGCGTACAACGTACGTGAATGACGAGAAGGAAAGAAGGGCGTAAAACATACCGGGGGATCGGAATGCTCTTGAGTATGCCAACAAACCGCGGTATATAGACGTTGAAAAGGTCCGCCCATAACCATGATGTGCCGCCAATTGCACCTTGCAGGCTCACCGCTGCTACGTCAACGAGAGTTTCCTCTATGTCACGTCCGAGCTGAGCATGCGCCTTGCGAACGGCCTGTAGACCCTTATCCCGCTCCATTCGTTCCTGATAATCGAGAACTTCGCTTCGTAGAGCCTCAAAATCCTCCTTCCATTTGCGGCCCTTGTCAGAATTCAAGTCGGTCAGCACATTCCAACGCTGGCGGAGATTCTCGCGAGTGTTCCTAATCTCCTCCGGGTCGTTGTTGCCAGTATGTTCGAGCGCGCGCCTCGCAAACGCGAGATATCTTCAACCCACTGTTGCAAATCCGAGTCGTTGCGGATGTCAATAATGCACATGCGCAAGGCAGAGTACAAATCATCGAGATTCTTGCCTCCGGCAACACTTTGAGCGAGCTGATTCATGTAGCGTATGGCACGGATGAGGTGTTTCTCAGGCGTCGGATCGTCGACAAAAGACTCCAAGGACGTTGACTCGGCGGCAGCAGCAGCGGCCACGTGTCCCGTTGCTTTGAGCCACTTTTGCGCAAGACTGAAGAACGTGTCAAGAGACTGACGATATTCCGGGTCTTCCCTTGCTCGTTTCGCCATCTCGAAAGGATCACTAGTCAGTGAGGTGTGACTCTTTTGGGTCAGCCGTTGACTTACTGTAGAGACAGCTGCGTGCACTCGGGTGCGAGAGCGATCCGCGAGATCACTAGTCTTGTGGCCTGCAGATTGGGCAACACCAATGGCAGCCGAACCGGTGTCTTTCACAGCGTCCATGCTCTTCTCGAATAGCTCGCGGGTGTCTGCCCTTTTCAGGTCTTCTTTCGTCTGTTCCTTGATACCGACGGCGTCGCGTTCGCCGGACTTTACCTCGCCTTCAACGTCGCGGAGCTTCTCGGCCGCCTTGTTGGACTTCTCCGCGACAAGCTCGGCGGCGTCTGCGAATGACAGCCGAGTGAAAGAGGCAAGGTCTGAAAAGACTCCAAATCCTTCCATCGCTGCGCTTTCCCAAAAAATCTGGAGTGACGTGCGTAACGAGGCGGCGATTGCTCGGTGATCGCTAGATGCCTCCTTTGAATCTATGGGGATAGCTACATCGAGCGAAGACGCGGCAATGTCGGCTTGGCTGAGGTTCCAGATAGCATTCTGGACAAGATTTTCGCCTAGTAGGGGATTGAAAGCGCGAGCAAGCTCAGGGGGGGAAATCATACCGTTCTTGTGGGAAACATAACCCTTGTAGGCTTCAAGGATGTCGCGAAGGTCCCTAGCTAGCTTCTTGCCATTCTGGCTCAGCTCACCTGCACCAGCTGTTTTCTCAACTTGGATGAGCTCGGATTGCAGCAATTTCTCTATCCAGGCATTAGTCTGGAGTTGTGAGGGCTGTTTGCCAGCTTTGAGCGCGGCGATGACAGATGTTGTCTTGTCCATGGTGGTAGAGAATGTCCATTTAGGGGGCGGGCGTGTTTTTCTTATATACGCAGGGGCGGTAAAGGAATGACGTCCTGACGTATAGGCATGTGATTGGAACTCCACTTGTGACGAAAACAAAATTCCAAGTGGCTCTCAGATCTTATGTCATCAACTAGCGGATCGCGGATGCACACAAAAGTGTTATTACGGGTGCGTGTCATGAAAGGGGAAAATACAGGATGGGGAATGCAAAGATAAATCAGTCGAAAAGACCAAAGCCCTATTGTAATGACATGCATATGTTAACACTTGCATAGAAACATACAGAGCAATACGCACCATGTCTTCATCCGATTCCTCTTTCTCCTCTTCTTTCTTCTCTTCTGCTGGTGCCTCGGAAGCAGGAGCAGCACCGCCTGCAGCGGCAGGGGCACCAACGGCAGGAGCACCGCCTCCTGAACCAACATTGGAAAGGAGTTCCTTCACGTCCTTTCCTTCAAGGGCCTTAGCAAGGAGGGTAGCCCAGATAGGCTCGAGGTCAATGCCAGCTGCGGTGGTGATGGCAACAATCTTCTCAGACTGAGAACGGACAGTCAAGTACGCTGGTCATAAGTGGCAGCAAAATAGCTTACGGTAATATCTACGCCGTCATCGGCGAGGATGAGGGATGCATACGTTGCTGCAAGTTCGGTAGAGGCCTAGATAAGTGACACACAAATGATCAATATGTTGTTTGAATTCATCCGCTTAAACCGATATGCATCCACCGTCCATACGGACCCGGTTTGAGAAAGAAAAGAATCCTATATCGCCTACGCAACATATAGAAACCATTCACCCACCATTAGACGGCTGTTTTGGCGAGGGTGAGCAGGAGGGATCAACGCAATAAAGTTTCGATATCAGTCGGTAAACCCCAACGCGCTATTTGCGGTTGTTTGTAGTGACACGTCTCCCGACCCGCGACTTGTATTCTAACACGCCCTTCCACCTCTGCCGCTCGCAATCATGAGCGGGTGTAAGTCCTCTTTTCCTTCTATTTGACCTCTCTATTGACATCGTTGTCCACAGTCCGCTTCCTCAATTTAGTCCGACCTTTCCTCCCAATTCTTCCCGAGGTCTCTTCCCCCGACCGCAAAGTAATGGTCTTTCTTTGCTATCCCCACATTCTCTTAATCATATATTCCAGGTTCCTTTTCACCAAAAAGTGTTATGGACGGCTGTTACCCTCCTTATTTTCCTGGTCTGCTCACAAGTCCCCCTCTATGGCATTATGTCCTCCGACTCGTCTGACCCATTCTATTGGATGCGTGTCATCCTTGCTTCCAATCGAGGCACTCTCATGGAACTTGGTATAAGCCCAATCGTCACCTCCGGCATGATTATGCAGCTTCTGGCAGGCGCTAATCTCATTGATGTCGACTTTTCTCTCAAGGAGGACCGTGGTTTATTCTCGGGCGCCCAAAACGTGAGTGCACACCGTATCCACTCGTCTCATATGTGCTGACCTGTTATGGGACAGTGTTTGCACTTCTGATTTCCCTCGGTCAAGCAACCGTGTATGTCCTCACTGGTCTTTACGGCCAGCCTCGGGACCTCGGCGCCGGAGTCTGCCTCTTACTTATTATTCAACTCGTTGCTGCGGCTCTCATTGTCATTCTACTCGATGAGCTTCTTCAAAAGGGTTATGGTCTCGGCTCTGGTATCTCTCTCTTTATCGCCACCAACATCTGTGAGTCGATTGTCTGGAAAGCGTTCTCACCCACTACTATCAATACCGGCCGTGGACCTGAGTTCGAGGGTGCCATCATTTCCCTTTTCCACCTCCTCTTCACATGGAATGATAAGGGTCGTGCCCTTCGAGAGGCTTTCTGGCGTGAGCGCCTTCCCAATGTGATGAATCTCATCGCCACCCTTGCCGTGTTTGCCGTCGTCATTTACCTTCAAGGTTTCCGCATTGAGATCCCAGTCAAGAGTAACCGTTTCCGTGGTCAACGCGGCTCGTACCCAGTCAAGCTCTTCTACACGTCGAACATGCCAATTATGCTCGAGTCGGCCCTTACCTCACATATCTACATCGTTAGCCAGATGCTTTTCTCCCGCTTCCCCGATAACTTTCTTGTCAAACTCCTCGGGGTTTGGGAGGTAATTTTTTTTGGCCACCCACCATTCTTTGTCGTTCTGATTTGCATTGTGTTCCAAGCCGATGGAGGAATCTGCCCAGCTCGCCGCCACGTCCGGCTTCGCTTATTATATTTCGCCCCCGCGGACCGTCCATGCAGCATTCGTGGATCCCATTCACACGATTCTGTACATTCTATTCATGACGTCCGTATGCGCCATCTTCTCCAAGACCTGGATTGAAGTGTCGGGCTCTGGCCCACGTGACATTGCCAAACAATTGAAGGATCAACAACTGGTGAGATTTTCCCTACCTTGTACACATTCGAGTCTCCTGATTCAGTCTAGGTCATGGCTGGCCACCGGGAAGGTTCGATGTATAAAGAACTCAAGCGTGTCATTCCGACTGCCGCCGCGTTGGGGGGTGCTGTCCTCGGCTTACTCTCTGTCGCTGCTGACCTCATGGGCGCGATCGGCTCTGGAACTGGTATTCTCATGGCGGTTACCATTATTTATTCTTGTGCGTATTATCGTCTGATCATGTTTTGCGTAACTTCTGATGTCTTATGTTGAAGACTGGGAAATTGGACAGCGGGTATGTGTCTTCTCTTTTCTTGGATTACGTCTGTTCTCAACTGCAATTTAACCTAGGAATCTGGCGGTCCCGAAATGGCCGCCTTCGGCGATTTCATTTGATCATTCACCGTTGAGGAATAGTTCTGGTGACTATGGTTTTCGGAACGCAAAAGGGTGAATAGTCTACGACGAGTGGTAATATATGACCAGGGTTGTGGTGCATGCTGGTGATATAATACCTGTAACCCCTCGGTCTGCGCACTTTGTGTTGCAATGAGAGGCTTTCCTACCGGAGATGTCTACAAGGGACCTTGACTTGAATCTCTTCGCGTGTCTTGCGAGATCACGGCACTTATCAAAGAGACATGTTTTGGTGCAAGATAATAATAGCAAATAAGAGCCACTAGTAACGAACGGCTTGAAGGTCGAAGAAGTTCTATCTAGGCATTACTGTCCCGTCGGCCGGCGACACAACCACCTTATCTATATGGTCAAGCTATTTATGAATTTTGAAGTACACCCGTAGACAACCTTTCCTTTCCGAGCTTCCCAGAGAAAAATGTCCATCAGAGCCAAGGATTTATAATATATTTATATATAGCTTTTACCCATCATCGCCACGCAAGGCCACCGTTGCTGAAAAACTTGGGTGAGGCAGGGTTGAGACAGTCTGGCATATCACCAAGTGGTTGCGCGCCTTGCAGCACGATGAGTGCGAGCACAAACGCGTTGAGCAGGCCTGGTATCGCGCAGGCACCATCGAAGACCTCTAAAAGTTGCGATTTTGAGTTTGGTGCTGTGCGCCAGCGCGCAAGAGGGAGGAGGGGAAATGTGTCCTCGCCGTTGAGTCGAGAAGCTAACAAATGGATGGTGCGTTAAAAAGATGAGGTGTAGGGGAAGAGGTCACGAACATAGCCTATTCCGCCTTTGCGTTCGGTGATAGAATATCGGGCACCGTTAAGGGTGAGAATACGAGATCTGGAGGCAAGCCATTAGGATTGAATTTCGTAGATGAGACTGTCCAGGAGGAGGAACACGTACTGCAAAATTGACGTGGCACCAGAGACCGAGTCCGCGAGTGGGAGCCATTCTTTACATTTCACCTTGCGCTGCTGCTTCTTCTGCTTCTTATTGGTGGGTGCAGGACCGAATCGAACACGCGGGCTCGCGCGATCCCATCCGAACCGCGCTAGCTCCTCACCATCTTCCCCCGTGAGGACGTTTCTTGTATCCGCATCTGATTCTGTGTCCGAGTCGAGGTAAGGGCCCAAACGCCGTACGGACGTCTTCTTGAGCTTTGCATCTGTAGAGGTGGTGTAGAGCGTGCGGCCGGCCGCGTCGATTATGGATGCGTTGAGGATGCCCGCGCCCGGCGGGGAGGTTATCTTGAGCCTGCGCACAGCGCGCTCTGTGTATGCGGGTGGGGGTGTAGAAGAGGAAGGACGGAGATTGAGGAGGTCTTCTTGTGAGGTGGAAGAGGAAGAGGGAGAGGAGGGGGCATATGCCGGTGGCTCGATGATAGTGACAGTGGCCATTTCTTCCCTCTTTTCCTTTCTATGGTATCTTGTGTGATCAGAGAGTGTGGTTGCGAGGGCAGGTTCGCGTGGGGTGGTTGCGAGAAAGGATGCATGATGGGATATATATGCGAGTCGGCTAAGAAGAAAGAGGTACAGGCAGTACAGGGTGTACGGTATACTGTACGTGGAGGGTTGCTCGAGCCCTGAGGATTGATGAACCAAGTCGAAAGGAGGACAAGGTCGCGTCCTTTTGCGGGGGCAGCTTTATGGCCCAATTGGGAAACCATGTCTTTGAGTATACCAGAAATGGGAAGCGCCGCTTGGCGGGCAGTTGGTGGCCCGACCCCCTTTGCTGGCAAACTTTGCAGGGCGCCAAGGTGATAAATCCGCGGGTTGCCTCTTGGAGGCTCTACCTTGTTCTCACCGGGATTTCAGCTTGCGGATTGGAGATTGGAGTCTCGTCAGTTGTTATGTAGGGCTGGAGGCTTACGACGATGTATTTTTGCCTTGAATTCGGGAAAACACAATGCACTGCACAACCAACAAGACATGCCAGACATTGTTGGAGTCACTAACCCCGGATGACATGAGACCCGAACGCTCTTGTTTGCATATGGTACGGTAGTATACGCCACAAGGGAGACACCAAGTCATCCATGTTGTCAGCTTACGGTAAAATCGAACGATCGCTAGAAAAGACTCTTTCAGTTCCCTATACAGTATCTTCGCCCACGTTGTCGGAGGAAAATGACAAGGAGAGCATGAATCCCAACAGCTCTTTCTTTTTCCGACGTCTCTACCCATGGACTAAACGGACAGCTGAGCTGGAGTCGCCCGGCGTGCAACTGTGTAGGCGGTACATCCGATGGTTAGGTCAAATATCGGTCAAACGTCGCTTCAGTTTATTACACGACCACAGGCAGGGCTCTCACAGAAGGCATCGGGGGGAGGAAACCAGGCGTGGCATTCTGGCCAGAGTTACTAGTAATGTAATGTAAATTTATAGCTGTTCTTTCAAGTGTTCTTTTACAGTAAAAACCATGACTCGGAATCATTGGGCATCATCACGGGTACCATAGTAAATGCCAGTCAGCCGCTCACTCTGAACTACACCGGGGCATCCCACCTCCAGCACTCGCTCAAAGTTGAACGTTGATCTATAAAGAACTGGCGAACAACTTGAACAGTCGAACCGGGAAGAAACTGAACCACGACCTAGCTCTTGGGGCTTGATCAAGCTTGATTGATTGATCTTTTCGATATTGAACGAGACTCGGTGGTCGTGACTCGTGAGGCTGGTAGCGGGGTGCTTCATTCGCAGACACGGTATCCGCCCCTAGAGCAAAGCAACCCTCTGTCCCATTAGATGAAGAGAAAGATCGTCACCAAACTTGTAGTTGCCAATATAATACGGTTGTCATTCCCACTCTATGCCACCAAGCGTCCATGTGTCTGTCTATGTGCTCGTTCACACCGGCGAAGCCAACCTTAGCTAACCACTTGCCAAGTTGCCAACCACGAACCTGTACGTTGGCGTTTGCCCAAAACTGCGTTCGGCCCCAATCTTTCAGTATCTAGGCAATTTCAGCCTCCTGCAACCTGCAGCATGTATTTTGAGGAAGTGTCACAGTGCTTTGGGACCTCCCAACTGCTCAACGTTCAACGCACGATCTATAGGATCGATTCAGATCCGGACCGCTCGGTTGGAACATGTGTCGGCGACCTCGGGTTCTTTTGGCGCAGGAATCTCCTCATGTGAAAGTCCTTGTCTTCGTGTTCACCTCAACGCCGAGAAGTGGAGGGCCATTGAGATGAGCCTTGACATGGGCAGAGAAACGTAATTCGCGCAGCAAACATGAGGAACAGAGAAAAAGGTCAGTGGATTAAAATGACAAGCCGCACAGCGGCAACATGCCAACATGGTACTATTGCTACAAAGATGTACACGACACGGAGGCCGTATGGAGTCTTCCATAACAAATCATACAAGGGAAAGCCTAATCGAATATGAAACACAAACATAGCGTACAGTATCTGTCATCGTTTCGTTCAAAATTTGCCATTCAACGCAAACTAAGAGAGCCAAAGGCTGAAAAGTATCTTGGATCCGAGAAGTCGATCAACTCTGAATCACCAAGGGAGCGTCCGGATCGGAGCAGTACAACAGAAAGGACAATCGCCTCGAGTAAGCCAGATTCGACGAGTGCTTCTTGGAATATCTCCAGGCGGAGTTCGTCGGTACGGGATTTGACACGCCACCGGGCGACTGCGAGACCAGGTCGGTTGGCAGGGATTAGCTGTGAAAAGTCCGTCAACCCTCGCCAAGCGTATCATAGTGGGACCAGATACGTACATAACCAGATGTAGACTGATTTATCCAAGTGAGTTGTACATCACCGTGTGTGAGCATGCGAGTTCTAGCGGGATTGCATTCAAATTTAATTCAGAATGGCATTAGGCAGCAAGGGAGAATGGGCATGTACTCGGTGTCAGGCCCAGCCAGCGGCAACCACTCCTTGCACCTCATTTTCTTACGACGGAAAACCATGCGAGGACTAGCGCGGTCCCACTCTACGGTAGCGACCTCAACTTTGTCCTTGCACGAGACAAAAGTCGTACGCTTTGAATTGCTTGAGATGGAGTAGAGGGACTGGCCGGCTGCATTAACGACTGCAGAGTTGACAATATTGGAGCCACCGCCGGGGATCCTGAGCTTGATTGATGGACGCTCGGTGAGGTGCGCGCTGTTGACCAGAGTCGGGCTTAGAGGAGTGGAAGGGTGTGATGCGCCGTGGTAGCCATAAGGGTGTAGGTATTCGCCGGCGGATACCTGGGGGGCACAGACGGCTGCGGCGGCCATGCCAACGGAAAGAGGAGTGGAGGAGGGGGATACGGGAGCGACTTGCGCCCAGGTGCGGAGAAGAATGGTGCCACCTTGGGTGCCACAGCAGTTCTTTTATGTGCACACGAGCGCTCGGTTACCAGTACTGTTGCTAGATAGAAGAGCAAAGTGACGGTAAGACAAAAAGGGCCAGTGTTCTTGCCAGTGTTAATAGTGAGTCTATCTTATTCATGAATCGATGCGAAGTCGGCCCCATCTAGTGACCATAATGGTGGAGCGTGGAGATCCTGGGTCGCGCGAACAATGCGCGTATTTCCAGCTGTAAAGTATCCACAGACTGACATTCAGGAGTGTAGGTGGCTTGGAGTCACCGGCCCGGGCATCCACCGCACCACATGGCCTATTGTGCCTCTTTCATGCTTCCCTTTTTGTCTTGTTCGCTCTAATTGTCTGTCGGGCCGCCTTTGTGAAAAGCTGGCGCGATGGCAAAGAAAACCTCCCACCAGCCGAGCCCACCAGCCGAGGGACATGCCCCTCGGACAAAAAGCACGTTAGAATTGAACACTTCCTCTGATGGAGTTTATTGTACAGTTTGTACCACAGCCGGCCCAGGCTCAAAAACCTGAGATAGCGGTTTTTGTGAGATCCTTGGTATTTGCTTCCTTGAAGCGTGAAGCGGACCATCATTCAAACTTCCGATAAAATGAAAAAGTTTGGGGTAATGCGATTCGGAATTTCGGATTTGCAGAACGATTCAGTTTCTCATTGTTACTGGCTGTTCCACAATTATCTGACGCAACAAGCTGATGCAAGGGTCTACACTGGTAGGGCTAGCTTGGAGCGTTAAGTCGGAAATCACGAGACTATACACGTGAGGGCAAGAGGAACCACCGGGGAGTGCCGGCGGGGTTGCAAACTTTCTCAATATTCCCTAATACGGGTAGGCCTCGCGAGAAATCATAGCGATGATAGCTGCCATTGATCGATATTGATCGATGACAACGTTGACACCTTGCTTCTGATGAGAAGTTTGCCGAAAATGTTGGTAAAAAACCCTGGCTGGTGTTCTCAGCATCAAGCACTCAAGCGCTCAAGCTGTGTCGCATTAAGCCTCTTCTGTCTGTGCTGCAACGACAGCATCTGAAGGCATGTCATTAGTTGCTTGTCGAGTTTCAGGAGGCCACTAGACGACCGAACCTTGAACCGTTCAACGTACAGTTCAGAATTTTTGCATGGCCTTTCTACTTTGCCCTGCTGAGTCTGTACGGTGATGTCGCGATGTCAAATGTTTGGAGTATCTGGTGCCATCATGATTTCATCTTGCATCAATTCAATTTTGCATTGATTCGGCGGCCGAAGTACTCATTATTATACCGGTGTGCGTCCGAGTACGATCGTGACGTCGCACATCGCGAGGTCAATAATGACCAACGTATGATTGTTACAGCACATAGCCTAGTTATGCGTAGTAAAGAGAATATGCCAAATGAACCCTACAGCAATCATGATAGCAAACAAACACACCAATGCAATAAACCGGGCACATTGAATATATGCCTATTACAAAAAGGTTACAGAGAACGACGAAAAAAACAAATCGGCTCAACATCGCCTTTCACGACGGTCGATGCGGGGCTACAGGTGGGTTATCCATCTGCATCATAAACTGCGACCAGGCATCAGTGAGACTAAGACTGCCACTCTGCCGCAACACGGGATCGCGCGCACGGAAATCAGGCGGCGGCGGCGTGAGTGGGCGAGCGAATTGGGGCTGCATGGCGGTGTGTGGCGCGCGTGTGCTGGCATCTGACGTCGTCGAAGCGGGAGATGAGCCTTCTGAGTATTGAGGGTCATGCGAACGAGGGTGTCCGCGTAGCGCCTGCTGCGTGTACGCGAGCTTAGATGGGTTTTCGTGTCCCGTGGAGGTCGAGAACTGAAGCTGAAGGTGCGTTCGCGATGACTCAGACGTCGCGGGTGGCCCATAGATGTATCCGCCTCCAGCCACAGAAGGCTCTATTTGTGATTCGAAAGACAACAGCTGATCAATGAGTGCTGGATGCACCTGGCTCCATGGTGGAGATTCGGTTTCTATGCCAGCAGGTCGCAATGAAGGTTGTGGCGCGGCTGGTTGAGAAAGTCGGGGAATCGATCCGGAAGTAGTTCGGTGCATCTCAGGAGGACTTGGCGTTGACGACACAGAGGAGGGGCAAAGCAACGGCAAAGGCGCGGAAGCTACGGTGCGCATCGTTGAAGTCATCCCGGAGAATACCGCGAATTCGTCTCGTTTTGGCGTCGCAAATGGTTCGCCGACCATATGCGCCGCATTGAAGCTTTCTGCCGCCTTCTCAAGATGCCTCTTCACTATGGGCTGTGAACATAAAGGAGTTGTTAGTGATGAGGGTCATGAAAGTGAGACATACAAGCATCTTGACTGCACGCCCACCAAACGGCGCAGCGCTATCAAACAGCTCGTAGGCCGAGCGAAGCTCCACTAGTGCCTCTTGTGCCATCCTACTTTTCGGTGCGCGCACCGGAACCATGGCAAGAATCACCTTAATATTGTATCAGCTCTGGTTAGCCATACTTATGAAAATGGCAGCTTTACGGAGGCAGAGAAGGCATGGGTCCACAGTACCCAGAACCTGGCGACCCGCTTAGGGAAAGCAGTGAAGGCAGCCTGCAAGTTGGATATGATCTGACGAGCGGAGCGGTAGCCCGAAATAATGGACGGTGCATACGTGCCCCGAAGAGGATCTAATGGATGGTCACTTAGGCCCTGAGCGAAAAATGCACGATGCACATAGAGGAGTGCTACCGCCATTGTAACGTTACTTTTTGAGGAAACAACAACAATGATAACGAGGATCGACACGCACTTAGACAACGATAGTTTTCGGGCATAAAGTGCTGCATTACAACCGAGAAAGGTGCACCGTCAGGCGGCGGATCGAGTGCATATTGAGGGAGTTCCATATCACGGATCTTGCGGTCAAGATCGACGATAACAGAGTACTTTGGTGGGCGAGCCGTCAGAATGCCCGCAACAACCTCGGAAACACAGAGCTTGCCAAACTGGGCCTTCCAGTGCGGAACTGCGAGCGCTAAGGAACGGCATCGAAAAGAGCAATACGCCCAGGATTACGCACAAGACACTAGGGGAGTACCGTCTGCTGTCAAGCTTTGCTCAGAATCTTGTGGAAGTTCACAGTCGACGTAGGGCAGCGAAAAGGTAGGCAACCGGCCTGTGGCGAGACTCTAAAGGGAAGTTGAATCTCTGATAAATCCTTTCACTGTGAAACTCCCACCTGCCAGCAATCCGTGATAAACAACTCCCAGAATAGAGCTCGACGTTTTTGTGTTTCAGAAGGCGCGAGATTCCATCTCGCGCAATCTCGATCTGGCCGGTGCCACTCAGTCATGCCCTCGTGAATCTACGCAATAACTCACGGAGGCCGATCTACGTTCTATAAATGCCCATATGTAGCCATGAAGAATTGAGGACTCACGCTTTGTGCCAATTTGGTTGCCAGTCCCATCAATGTCCACGTGCTCTCAATACTGTCTTGATTCGCAACAATACCCTGGTATATCGCCATCAAACTGAACGCTTGTACTGTACAAACGGCTGGCGGACGATCCGTTGGCGGCGTAAGTGCAATTGCGGCGCGCGTCAGGGTGTAGAATCGGTCCGCCTCCGCGTTCCCTGGTGCAGGTGGCAGCGCGTCATCTGTAACAGCCCCAAAACAGAATATGACGAATAGGAGGGCAAGGTCGTGTGGTGTT
This sequence comes from Russula vinacea, assembly GCA_022376525.1. Classification (NCBI taxonomy): domain Eukaryota; kingdom Fungi; phylum Basidiomycota; class Agaricomycetes; order Russulales; family Russulaceae; genus Russula; species Russula vinacea. The sequence continues at coordinate 43,252 of WTXL01000095.1, read as the reverse complement.
GCCGCGGTAGGGGGAGGTACTCCCAGCGGCCGAGCTTCGACGTAATACAAGGGAAGAAGCTCCTCATGAAGCTGGCGGGCTTTCACAGCACCAAAAAACCATGGGGCTTGCTCAAGGTAGAGGTTAGAAAGTTGTGAGGCACGAGACCAAGGAGGAAGGTACGCCTCGAGCGCATAAAGAGGTAGGCGAATGAAAGCATCTGGAAATGAAGCGGAGATTTCAAGTATGGGTAAAGGAAGGCCAGAAGGTGTATCGTCAAGGGTTGATGGACGTAAACCACCACTACTGAAGGAGGGTTCTTCTGGGAATTCTCGCTCATTCTGAAGACAAAAGGGAGGTGTTATGGATGTTTATCTTAACGCTAATAACGAACCCTTACCAAGAGGAGGCTCTGGGAATGTAGATGTTAATGTTCGGTATGCATATCCAGAATAAGTTCTCACTTCGTGGCCTGCAGACCGCCCGTAGAAGGTGGACGCTCCATCATCGCGGAGAGCCAGCGTTCCGAATGTGTCCAGTACTCGACTGTCATCACGCCCAGTTGTCTCTTCATTCTCATTCGTTTGTTCTATTGCCGAATGCAGGTCAATGATTGACTTTATTCGGAGCAGATCGCGTTGAAGTAGAGTATGTGTATCACTCGAGGTAGTGGCGTGCGAAACGGCGAGGGCATCTTCGAGCTGACGGATGCGAGCACTCATCTCCGTGATCTTATTGTGAAGCCGGTCGGTGTCCGCGAGGACGAAACTAGAAACATAGAGATAGTGAGGCCATAGCATGAAGTAATCGAATATGGGCGTACCGTGTACCCTGTCCTGTCACGAGGCTTCCTACAGGTAGTCAATGAGAGAGACGCGCGTGTAACAGAGGATATAGAGAAATATATAATGACTGCTGATGTGGGCAAGGACAGATCCGGGGGGTATTATACGAGTGAGTGAGTACGCACCATTTGGGCAGATGGAAGCGCAACCTCTCCGAGTGCATGATGTACATGGGATGTTCTTATCACATTTTAATTTGAGCCTGCAACGAAAAAAAGCACTCTCGGCAACGATTGGAGATGAGAAAAATCTCGAAACAGACCTTCTGCATTCTGCACAGGCGATAGTGCCATGCGAGCGTTTCCACTCCCGCTCTCTGTACTTGCTTGAGCTCACTGGATCACTGCGTCCAGAAGGGGGCATGGTAGGAAGTTCTTAGGCGCCGATCAATACACACCTCCACCTGGGTGTTGGTGGTGAAAATGGAGGAATCGGACGGAGACTGGTGAAGTTGACTACTGTACCTATATGTAGCTAATGCCGTCAAAGCTTCACACCAATTCAGTTTCCAACTGGTGATGGGCTTGGCTCAAAAGGCCCGGTCTTGAGTTGGGGCCGGGGCAGCGATGGGCCTTGTCAGGCTTGTGTTTGGTCAGAATCTTAAGCAGAGCCCACATGGGCCGGGCCAGTGTCAAGAAAATAATTCTACGTGCTAAGTTTTTGACGGGTGGGAATGTCAAAAAGTGCAATGAAAGCCCAGGCTTCGGGCCTGGCCCAACACAGGTACCCGACGGTCCGATGGACGGACGACACCACTCGAGCCAGCTCACCATTTTACGCCCGTTCACTTGGGTATCAGAAACACACTGCCCCCTCGGCCTATTCAAAACCACGTCGCAAACGCTCTTCTCGCTCCTTTTCTAGCTTTCCAATTCTGTCCTCGGCCACGCGCAGTGCCTCGTCCCACGCCACGAACAGTTCTGATAGACCGTCAACCTGATTTAGGTGTAAAACTTTAACAACGCCGTCGAAAAAAAGACCCAGACCTGTATAGCATACTGACGGACGATTCCGGCCACGCGCTTCTCGAGCGCAGCCGCACGATCAACGTCTTCTTGGTGCCGTACTAAAAGCGCTTCTAGCCGTGGCTGTAGTGCTTCGTAGTCTACCAAACAGATGTAGAGTTCATCACCATGGGCGCCGACACGATAGGGGCAGCCAGTGAACACACCTGAGAGCGTCCCAGCACCGGTGATGCCTTTCTGTTGGAGACCGTCAATTTCTCGCATGTCGTTGTCCGCGGCACGAATGTCGGGTTCGAGTTCTGCTGCTAGGGCTGCCAGCTCTGATGGAGACATGTCCTTGTAATCGGGTGGTGTAATTGCTGGGAGCGTTCCAGAGAGCGCGAATGCGGGGGTTAAGTATTGCGCATGCTGTTCGTCTGCGATGTTGTGAGTTTAGCCGCAGGAGAAGAGAATGGCTCACAGTGGCCAATAAACCTTCGTAAAACGTCGTAAGAGCTTGCGATATCGTTCATTCGACGCTGTGCGTGTTCGGCGCCGCGTATTAGCGTTTCACCTCGTCTTAGCTCCGGCTTACGTTCTCGCAAACCTGCGAGCGGCTCGTCGCGCTTCGCGCCATGGAGGATTGCCTCCAGCCAGCGTACACGCAACTCCAGGGACTGAGCTGGGGCCAAGTGAGGTGGCGGTGTGGGCATTTCCTGTGGCTGTATTGGATTAGGAAATGCTGGGTCAGGGGGTGAATGTGTAGTGACATGGGAAGTGAGTGCTACGGGGGGAGGAGACGATGGAGGGGTTGAACCAGGTGTCGATCCAGAGGAGCGTAGACGGCTGCGTTGGACGTCTCCGAGAAAAACACTGCCAATGTTGGCCATTGGAGCCAAGTTCAGCTTTGATCGACCGACCCGGCATGTGGCACGTTGCCCTACCTGAAGGCGCCCACGGGCCTCAAGCCCACAACGGCATTGGCCTCTTCTTGTCCTCCACTCACTATCATGCTCCTATATCTCACCTCTCGAGTTGTCAGGTATCCATCTTATGTCTTTCAAGCTCGTGGCAGTGTGATTCCCTAATTCCTGCCCCACAGCTGCATCGCTGCATTCCTCTATCCGGGCTACGCCTCGTTTAAGACACTCTCCCAGCGGCCTGCGTCAGAAGAAGATCTCGAGCGATGGCTGATGTATTGGTCTGTGCTTGCCTGTGTCGTAGGCGTTGAATATCTCGCAGAGTGGCTCGTTTCCTGGTGCGCTTTACCTCATTCTCTCATGTAGTCGATGCAGTTCCCTCACTCCCACATGTAGGATTCCGTTCTACTACCTTTTCAAAATGCTTTTCCTTCTCTACCTCGCTCTTCCGCAAACCCAGGGTGCCTCATACCTCTACCAAACGCAGCTCGAACCCGCCCTACGCGAGCACGAACCCCAAATAGATGCTGCCCTTGCGCAGCTCAGGGCTCGCGTATTCGCCTTTCTGCAAGCACGCACACGCATGCTCTGGGATAACATCGTCGCCAGTGCCGCCGGCCCACCGTCAGCACCCGCGCCCGAATCCGTGTCGGGGAGCTCGGTGCAGGCACCTGCGCTCAGCGCCTCCGTGTCTGGTCCGACACAAATGCTCGGCACGCTGTGGCGTACTTATGGCCCGGCCATCGTTGCGGGGGGTACCGCGCTCCTTCAGCGTCAGGGAGTGACACCCAGCGACGTCCATGCAAGTGCCACCGGAGTTGAACGCACGCAAGGTTACGATGTTGGCGATGGTCCCGAATCCGTCCCGATGCCACGTATGCAGAATCGCACCTCATCCTCCGAGTCCGCTGGCGGCCTCCGAGGACGCATCGCCAGCAATACGAATGTTGGTCCCGGTGGCCGTTTCGAAGAGGTCGAGGTGCCGAGTGATGCTGAAGGTGAGCGGGCCGACAGCTCGCCAACAGCTTCCCCACCTCGACCCGCAAGTGGGTGGTTCAGCTGGGTGACCGCTGCGCCAACCCACGCAAAGTCCGACTAAATTTACAACAAGGTAGTTCGGGATGCCGACGAGAGATTATGGTTAAGCTAATCTTGCTCTTAGGCATGCCGTCCATCTTGGCATTGGTACTCTTCGATTTTAGTTCGATGCATATTCTCAGGTCATTGTTAAGGTATCATCGTTTGCTTATCTAAATCATTGAGCCGAGGAGGCTAAAGGATCGCGTGCTTTCTGGTATATGGTATGGATGCTGGTTCATGGGCCGGACAGATACGCAAGAGAGCGCCTGGAATAATGCAACACTCATGTTTTTAAGCAAAGCCTTTCATTGCGATGCAACGTATGCAACCTCTGTAGATTAGATTAATCACGGAAAAAAATGTACTCCTGTAAGTCCATTGGAGGAGCAGTGTACAGACCGTGGACGTAAAAAAGGACAGAAGAAAAGGAAGGCGAGGAAAGTGATCAGCAAACAAAAGGGGTATGTCCCGAATGTCCAGCACTACAACTGATTACATAGCGAACAATGAAGACGGATGGTGTCGCTGAGAATAACAGCTTGTGACAAATGTGAATCAGCCTAGTATCCTCAGGGGTCAAAACGGAGACTCACGGGTAGCAATCAAGGCGACGAAGATTGCGATGACCGTAAAGAATATAGGAACGTATTTGATAATCTGCGAAGGCTGTCAATTTTATGCCAGGGTTTGTGCTCTGATACTCACGATGGCGCGACGCTTCTTCCTCATTTTGATGTTGAAGATGGGTGCATGTATCTGCTTTGACGGCCGCAACCAGACTGCCAGCGAACAACTTAGTTGAAAACACTGTATACCGGTGGAAGTGGAAGACTTACAAAGTAAAATCGAATGAAGCCGGTCGGCATAGGGTACCAGTATCGCGGGTGTTAGCATGAACAAAATGAAGTGGCCGATCAGGAAGTCAGAGCTCCAGAGGGACAGCTCGATAATCTTGACGATGAATTCGCGCGCCGGTTGCGAAAGTGCGTGCGCACCGAGGCCACGGCCGTACCATTTGCCCGTCCACCATGCCCGATTGGTCTCATCATGTTTGAATTCGCGTGAGAGAAACACCGAAATCAGTACTTTGTGAATGGCACGCTGGACCGCCACAATCGTGATGAGACCGAGGACAGCATGCGATGTGTTCCAAAGCTCGAGGAACCACTACATTTATTGAGTTGAGCACGGTCAAACGAAGTTCCGTAAAAAAGTATGGGAAGACTTACGAAAAACTCGAAGAATCCAATCATGCCGATCGTGCCAAGTATGTGTGCAATAGTGGCCATGACAGCACCAAACCGCACGCAGCACGAGTCAAGCATCGGCCCAAGGAAGAGAGAGACGAGGAAGAGAACAAGTAATACAGCCGCGTTCCATACGATGGGGCCGATTGACACAACAGTAATGCGAATGAGAGGGCTTGGTGGTGTCTGACCTGCGACCGGAAATGACTTCACAAACATATAGGCGATGACGAGCAGAATTGCGAAGAAGATGGGGAAAATAACTTCCGAGATGATGACCGCGCGCCAACCAGCCCGAGGTACGTCGCCAGACAACTTCTCCGATGGCCTGCCAAGTTTTTTCTTCTTGTAGCCCGTAATCATAGTGCGCGACAGCCGGCAATATCCGATCCATGAATTGTTGTGCGATCGGGAATTCCCGCGAGACATCCAACGCAAGAACTCACTTTCAAGTCCTATGAGTAAGCCTATCTATAGTTCGAACTAGGCGACTCACCGGTAATCGACGATGAAATCTGAGAACGAGAACTGATGAGGATTGAAAAGGAACGGGGCGACACAGAGAGCGAGGATGGATATCCAGAAATAAATCAGGTAAGCCGTCCAGAACGACAGTGTCACATAGAGCAACATCAACAGAGTCCGCATGCCCAGGTAAATGCTCGGGCCAGCGAATCGCGAGAAAAGAACACTGAATGAGATCCGCGACGTTGCGAAGCCACGTCCAGTGGCAATATATCGCGCGCCACCGAACGTGAGGTTGTTCAGGATCGAGTGTGTGTATATCTGAGTGGAGAATACTTCGAACATTGGGGAGAACGACACAAATTGCTTGCTGAGACGCGCAAGAGCACGGCCAGTGCCACGCTCGATCAGTTCTGTCAGGAAAATGCGGTTAAGACCAGATTCAAACAAGAGTTGGGAAGAAGTCGTATCCCTTACCTTGAAGAAACAGCGGTAAGAATGCGATCATGAAAACCAAGAAAATACTGATAATGCAGTGGTGAATCCAATTATAGACCGGATGGAGGTTGTAGCAACCCCCTTGTCCGTTGAGAGGTTGTCCAGTACTCGAGTATTTGCATATCGTAAGCTGCGAGTTGAGCGTCCCCAGGAACACCACTGCAAAAAGAGTAAGTCCTTTTGGGTGCAAGACTGGAGGATAAAGGGCGTACTCGTTACGATGAAGAGCTGCACCGACAGAATAATGAGCATGTTGTTGATGTGGAAACCCGGATGACCATAGTAGAATGTGAGGAAGCGGTCGATGGGGAGTTGCGTTCCTAGATAGTAGTATTCGCGACTGAGCATTTGCTCGCCCATGCCAGTGCCGATCTTTGTTTGGAAATTCAAGATCGTGCCAAATCCTAGGTCGCGTCCCTTGCCACACTGATAATATTCCGTGTGCTTGATTCGCCCACCGCGTCCAAAGGCATTGATGCCCGCATAGATATCCTCGTTTAGATGCAAGCCCTTCTGTGCTTTGGATATGCCGCCACGTGTGTTCATGAATGTCGCGTTGAGGAAGTCAGGGTGTCCGTAATGTAGCTTGCCCCCAATCCAAGCGAGCGAACGCGCCGTCAGCGTGCCGAATGTTTGCTCCTTGCCAGCGGCGATATCACCCAGTATGCCAATGTTCTCCGAGAAGATGTACTCTCGCGCGCCGACGATTGCCACGGGTGCGGTATTGAACTCCTTCTGGCCCCACTGGGCATATGGACTCTGACTAGTGACCGCGTATTCCTCAAACTCTGAGAGGACGTTACGAATCTTGAGACATTCTTCAAGATAGTTATCTTGGTTGGCGTCGATAAGCTGCAAGTATTCACCGCGGTAAAAGATAATTGCATGGTTCTGGTTATCGGACTTGCCGTCACCAAGAATGGGGTTGCCAGGCAGTTCAATCCGAAACTTGGGTTTACGTCGTCCTGTCTGAGTATTGAACTCAGAATGGCCGTCGATTAGCGCAGAGTAGAGCCGTGGTTCGCCACCATCTTTGCGCGGCTCTTCTTCGAGGTAGGCAATCTGAAGTTCTGGATACGCACGAAGTAGGAACTCGGCATTCTCGTGTTCTTCCTTATTGAACTTGGAGTACCGCTGCATGGAGACGACGAATTTGAACTTCCGACGAGCCATGCGCTCAAGCTCGCGCTCGAGTTTATCCGTGTTGCCCCCAAAGGTCTGGACCACCTCAGGATTTTCAACACGGTATAGTAGCTTGATCGCCTTGGCATAGTTCATCATGCCCGAGACCGTGCGGTAGAGGGTTTGGAAGCGCAACGAAGCCCAAATACGGGTGCGCAATGTGAATTCAGGGGCCGCGCTCTTGAAGCCAATACAATAGAACGGCAGGTCGTCGAGTCTGGATGCGCCCTTCTCATCACCAGGGAACGCGCTCTCGTACATGTCTGACTCTTGGGCTAAGATTTTGGTGTCCCTGACGAAGTTTTCCCATTCGAGGCTATGCAGCTGCTTCAGATATTCCAAGAGTGTAACGCGAGTGTTGATATCGGACTCTTTGATGATCTCCCGCAACGAAAGTAGGATCTGAAGACACGAATGTCATAAAGGCATGTCATAAAGTAATCCCAATAAAAGAAATAACATACCTTCTCATTGTAATGTGGGGTGAGGACTGTGAACGTGGGCATCGCGTCTACCGGAAGGGCCTCGGGTAGTGCGGTTGTAAGTGACTGAGCAAAAAACGAGATGCGACGTTCCGCCTCGGAGCCTGGTGGGAAGAAGCTACCCTTAAAACCCTTGTCCGACTGTGCGACAAAGAATTGGGGGGCACGGAGACTGCGACGGCCGTCCGGGGTGTCAACTTGATGGTAAAGTAGCTTCTGCACGTGATCAATGGACAACAGGTGCTCGCGATACATGGATATGATGATCGCGTTCCAGATCTGAGAAACAAGCACCTGCAAGCGAGAGTTAAAAGGATGCGCGTGGGTGTCTTACAAAACACACCTTGGGCTTGTACCGAACCTCTAGATCGGCCGTCGCGAGAATCTTAGAATATATACGCTTCGGTAATCGGGCGTAGATGTCCCTCCAAGGCGTCCAGATCGAGAGTCCGAGCATAAAAGAGCGAGCGATGGAGTAGACAGTATTCCAAATGATATACCAGAGAAATGTGTCCAAAAAGAATAACACGAGGTCCATGATAAACATGATCGTAAGGGTGAAGATGGCATGGTTGCGGCAGAGAGAGTTGCCAAACAACTTTTCTTGACAATTCTGGATCTTCATTCCAGCCATGGCACGGATCGGATCGCGGAAAGCAAGGGTTAGGAAAAAGTACGATTCCGTGAACTTGCACCCAAATACAAGGAACCATAAAAAGACGCTCCCTAGGCGTGCTTGAGAATGTAGGATTGGGTAACTTGCCGTGAAAGTTTGAGACGCGAGGTACTTGCGAGACTTACTCGCCACCCGGTCACCAAACATCCGACCAGAGGGCATGATTCCAAACAGCAGGGTCGCAACGATAGAGATGAAAAACTGGGCAATACCGAGAATGAGTGCGAGGGATCCACCGCCGCCTGCTTGATTCTCCACGATGGCAATGTAGAATGTAGGACCGCCCGTAAGAGCGAGAGTGACAAGGAGGAAAAGTAGCCGACGGGTGAGGTGGGATGTATTATTCCAGGTTGTAGGGATGTACGAAAACTCTGCGAGCGTTGCAAGGATCATGATAATGGTTGCAACCGCGCCCCCAAGCGCGGTTGCGGACCACGTCAAAGCGGATGAATGGCCTCGCTTCGGCTGGTATATGGTGGGGGCGTTGTATGCGGTGTAGAACCAGAACAATGAGATGTGGATGACCCAAATTCGGTTGAAGTTGACGAGCAGGTGCCCGAACGACCGTTTCTCATAATACGTCTTGAAGAATGCGCGATTCCAGTCGATACGGTCGAAACGCATAAAACGCTGTGCTGGTGGAATATCGACAAGACGAGTCTGACAAAGGGAGATCAACACATGATCCGTGTCATAAAAGGTTGACATACCTTGTCTGTGAGTACAATGCGAGCGATGCCCTCTGGATACCAGAACAACTGGTTCACATCATCGTAACCAATGATGCGATCATGATCACGTTCCCGCCGCACAAACTTTCCATCAACGGACTCATAGCCCTGATCACGAATGAAGCGGTAAAGGGGCTTAATAACGGCGCGAAGGTAGAGGCCTTCTGGGACGGGATCGACGCGATTCTGGCACTCGGGAGAGCGGTAATAATCATCCGCGCATTTGAAGATAAAGCAGAGGCACTCGGGAACGAATCGGACCTGCGCTGATTCTCCCCAGCAAAGAAGGTAAAGGGCTATCTGACGCATGCGGTCGTATTGGGACATGTTGTTCATTGCCTGACGCCAACGTTCGAGGGCGCTAGTCAGGGATTTCTCAGAATGGCTGCGGCCACCGCCCCGCTTAGAGCGGAGGCGCTGAAGACCTGGGTTTTGAGTATGACCGACGGCATCGTCGAGATCGAGCTGGGCAGCAAAGTACCACTTGCGGTAATTTGCGTGCTGCCCCCCGATGTAATCCGCGTGAAGTGTGAGGAGTGCCTGGTTGGGGGACATGCGCGACGCACGGCTGTCAAGCAGGTGCATCGTGAAGTCGAACTACGGTAGGTATGAGCAACAAGCGCCAGATGGCGTGGCACGCAATGTTCGAGACGCACCATATTCCGCATAGAATCTCTTTGAAAGCCAAACTTTTGCTGGAGGTCGAGGAATATGTCCTCTATTTCCTCCTTCGAAAGTGGGATCGAGCGTTCATTCCCCCAGGCGGGGTAGGGTTCACGGCCGGTGTTGTACTGAGTTGCCCCAAAGTCACCCAGATTTGGCGCCGAAGAGCGCCCACCGTTGAGAGACTCTGCTGATGGGCCCAAACGCTGTCCGTAGACATCATGGTCCGAGTCGGTGTCTGGTTGACCTGGAAATCCGGATTGTGATGTTCAAGCGTCGGGGAGATGGGCGGGAAAATACGAACCATATGGGTCAGGGTGGTCGTAATCGTTAAAACCAGCGGCACTGCTCTCTGAACCGTAGTTGTCTCTGTGATACGCCTCGGATGGCTCAACATCATTCTCGTAATAATGCCGAGGATGAAAAGGATCGTTCATGTCTGCGGGAGGGGATGGAGAAGGATAACCCTCCTGGCTGCGCGACGGGTTATGACGGGCAGACATAATGGAAGGGAAAGCGAAGGGAGAAAGGCACCCAAAATGCCAGGGGTGGTCGTGGTTGTCGTGCAAGGGACGCGAGCGCTCAAAGTGACAAGACCTCGAGGCCGTTGAGCCCGTGCGGCCGTGCCGAAACCCTACGCAAGCCGAGAAAGGCAAGACGCACAGCCCGGTTGTTGCCGCCTGCCCGACGCCCAGCCCTGACCGAGCTCAGACCTGTTCCAACGAGAAAAAAGGAGAGTGACTGCGAATCGAGTCTGCGACCACAATCCTTCGTGGATTTATCTGTACGAAACAAAACATGACCAATGCATGACCAGTCACAGTGTTGAGATTGGGTGCCAAGACTACTGTGGCTGAAATTGCATAATTACAGTAATAAATTGCTATACAGTTGACTGGAACTAACGCCAAATGCCATGGACCTGTCATTTGTCACGCGCGAACTTGATTCAGCCACGCGGTACGAGCGCAGGAATCCACACATTTGACAGCTAGGCCCGTACATAACGCCGCCCGTTTTGTGTAGCCTTTGTCCCACCACAAACAACGTCATGTGATTTGTGACGAGGCCACTCGTGCCACCCCGCGTTTGAGGCGAGGGTGCTTATTTCCCTTGTCCCCATCCTCACTCTCGCCCCGAACGCGAGCGAGTGGGGTTCCATTCCCCTCCCTCGCCCCAAGAGCGAGCCAGACGGTGTTCTTTTTTTGCCATGACAGCTGGCAGTTAGCTCGTGTCGCCATTTCCCTCGCTCGCTCCAAGCGCAAGACAGAGGTTTCTCATATCCCAACCCCCACTTTCGCCTCAGCGGAGGGGTTTGTTTCCCCTTCCCCTCGGATTCAGTGGCCACTGCGTCCCCTGCCTGCCCCTGCCCCCCATCCCGCTGCACCGCACCCCCGCTTCTGTGCCTCCGCCTTTGCGTCGATGCCCCTGCCCCCGCCTTTGTCACGGCGTTGACGCGCCTGCGCCTGCCCACCGTCTATGCCCCCGCTCCTTGCCGCTCTGTGTTGACATCCCCGCCCCTGCATCAACATCCCCTTCCACGTCCCCTGCGTTAGCGCCGCTGCGTGTGCTTCCGTCAGTGCCCCTGCGGTGGTGCCCTGGCCTCTGTGCACTGCATCTGCTCCCCTGGCCCCTGCATCAGTGTCGCTGCCGCCGCCGTCAACGCCTCCCCCTGCGTGGTGTGTCTGCCCCTTCTCCATGATCTGCACTCCCACTCCCTGCACTCCTGCCCCCTGCACCCCTGCACTGCCCCCTGTGTCTGCCTGCGTGCCTACATTCCCCCCATCTCCCCTCCCTCACCCCAAACATGAGTGGAGGGCTTGTTTATGGTACTTTTTAGATAGTTTGTGTATATGTTGTTACAAATACAGCAGCCGGACGCGTTTCGCGCGTGACAAGTCGATCGCGTCTTGTGGCACATTCCAAACCTGTCAATTTAACTCGGCAGCGAGAAACCCGCAACAAACTGTCTTCAAAGGGCAAAGCTCGCGCAGACGAAGTTCAGGAGACAGATGACGATGCATATGGAAGTGATGATCCTTCCTACCTTCCAAATGCACGCGCTGGCCACGAGCGAGAAGAGGATGGGACAACTCAGGGGTCGCCAAAGGGCCACAAGCGTTCCAGATTGAATTCAGCAGGCGAGGGAGCTCCTGTACAGATAAAGACGGAGAGAACCAAAACCGTCTTTGAGCCTCTCGTCAGGGACACGGATGGGTGCGTTACCAGTCATTCTCCGTCCTTCAAATTCTTACCCATTTCTTCTAGTTATGTTCCGGGCTCAATTGTTCGCGTTCAACTGCACAACTTTCTTACCTACGATCATGTCGAATTCCGTCCAGGTCCTCATCTCAATATGATTATCGGTCCCAACGGGACAGGCAAAAGCAGTATAGCCTGTGCTATTGCTCTCGGCCTTAACTGGCCTCCCAGCGTAAGATATCTCCGACCGCCTCGCTTTATATCAGCTCACTTAGCTAACAAAAAAGATTCTCGTTGTGCAGCCGAACTGAACTCCTTTGTCAAGATTGGAGCTACGGATGGTTACATAGAAATAGAACTCAAAGGCAAGATTGGAAAGAAGAACCTCGTTGTCCTCAGAAACTTGAGCTCTACATGAAAGGGCTCTACCTACAATCTTAGTAGCCAGGCCGCTACAGGCCGTGAAGTAACTCAGAATATGAATGAACTCAATGTTCAGGTCGAAAACCTTTGGTAAGTCTCCACTTTGCCTTGGAGCCAGCTGCTAACCTTGGGGCCTGTCGTCAGCTCTCTTACCTCAAGACAAAGTTTCCGAGTTCGCCCACATGTCGCCGCCGCAGCTCTTACGCGAGACACAGCGCGCCGCTGGTGACCCTCGTTTAACTAACTGGCATGATACACTCATTTCCACTGGGAAGGAGACGGCCCAATTAGCCGAGGCATGTTGTGTTAAATACTCCCATGGCTTTTTGTTCTCACTTGATGCTCAAGGTTCTCAACTCGGAAAAGCAACAACTCAAGACCCTCGAGGATCGCAATGCGATGCTCAAACGCGATGTCCAGCGTTCAATGAACGCAAAGAGTTCGAACGTCAGGTGGGCTTTTTGTTATCATTTCTCTTACCTGGATTACAACTTTAGATTGCGCTCTTGGAACTTATTCTCCCGTTCATGGAGTATATGGAGGTGAAGCGGTTTTACACGGATGCGAAAGCTAAACAGCGTGCCCTCCATAAGCACGTCCAGACTCTGCAGCAGAAGAATCAGCCCATGCATGACTTCAAGAAACACCTCGAGAAGCAACTCAAGCGCTTAAACGAGCAGCGTGATGGCAAAAGGAGGGGGCGAAGAAGAGGTTTAGGTCAATGAAGACCAAGTGGGACGAAAATGAGAAGCTGGTAACGTTAACGCCCGTCAAAAATTTCGACTTTTCTCTTCAACTGGTTTCATTACGCAGGAACGCGCGCCGAGGAGGTTTGAAAATCTCTCAAACCCTAAGAAGCAAGAAAAAAATCGCGCAAAGAAGATCCAAGACGTCGAACGGCTTGTTCAAAACCTGCAGGCCGATTTGGCAAACCCATCCAAGTCGAAGATATGTCAGAGATTGACACGATGGTATGTTTCTCTCCTCTTGCAAAATGCATCTTTTTGACTTTGGGGCAGCATCGCCTCAATCAAAGCCACAATGCCACACGTGATCGCCAGTTTGGTCTCAAGGATCAACAGCGCCAACTGTTGAGGATGAGTCGCGAGCTAATGCTGAAGTAGCTGAAGGTGAACGCACGTACGCCATGTCCAGTAATTAGTTTGGCTGTCTCCTCAACCCCCTCTAGGCTGAAGCGGCTTGACGATGTCTCGTATCGAAAGCTGCAGAACCTCTCCCAGCTTGATCCGGATTGTGCTGCGGTGATCAATTGGCTGCGGGCGAATAAACATCGTTTCCGCATGGAAGTCATTCAGCCTGCGGCCATCTCGCTCACTGTACATAACAAGGAATACTTGCATGCGGTCGAGGCGTATTTTAATATCACACAGCTCAAGGTAGTTCCCTTTTTCCCTCTGTGGAGAACTGCCGTAGCTCAGATCTGCTACAGACGTTTGCTGCACAATGCGACGACGATTATAGACTGCTTAACCAGCTTGTGTAGCGATACTACAGAAGCACTGGGAAGGAAGGCTCGCATAACGACTTGGTTCCGTCCTGAGGGGGAAAACATCACGCCATCCCCGATGACTGCAGACGAAGTATGTGCACATTCTCCTCACTCCCCTCATGTTTTAATTGACCATCACCCCCTGCAGATGCATGAACTCGGTTTCGACGGTTATGCGATTGACTTTGTCGATCGTCCGCAGGCGATGCGTGGATTTCTGATGCGAGAATGTCAGTCGCATCGTACCGTTCGTCCCGCGCTTTTATTGTGTGAACTCTGCCAATGTTTTATGCAGGCCATAGCCCTTCAAACCGGCCGTCTTGATCCAGCCCGGGCGATGGAGGTCGTCTTCCGCACGGGCGGGGGAAGCTACTTAGTCGGCAAAACAATGAACATCGTTACGCGTTCGCAGTATGGACAGCGTCTCCTACAGAACCTCACACGTGATGTGTGAGAGGCACGTGTTCTCGCGGGACCCGCCGGTATATCCTACTTCCCTCGGTTTTCCGTGATTTGTTCCCATGTTAAACTCCCTGACCAGTCGACCCCGCTTCGCGGCGCAATATCGAGCTGAGGATTCTTCAAGCTCGAGACAAGCTCACTCTGTGTGCAGAAGAGGCCTGACGTCTGGGTGAGATTGAACGCGAGGTTCTACGAGAGCACGCCATGTACTGTACAAGGACGCCTTTGTGACTGTGCTTGTCCAGACTATCTCTTGTACGAAAGGCTATGACGAACCCAAATGGTAGGACGGTTTGAAAGCGCGCAAGAAGGCCGTACTGGACGCTAGGACCCGTGTGGCAATGCTTGAGAATAAGCTCCGTGAGTCCGAAATGATCCTTTGATATTTGGCGTCCCTGACGGCCGCGGACCCGCGCAGGCGTGCAGCAGGACCGGCTTGCAGAGCTTCGGCGGGCCAAGTCTACACATACAGAGCTGCTCAGCTCAAAAAAAGCTGCTCAGCGTGACAGGTCAACGCGCAGACATCGCCCAACAGTACGCTGTGCGTACCCACTGGGGCACAAATGGCTTTATGGCTGCTGACAACGCTTATTCGTAGGGCCTGGTACGCACCACGATCAAGGACCAGAAAGATGCGACAATACTTGGGCTCGAGTATTTGCAAGAGAGTGGCCGCAAGAATGCGCTCGAGTCACTGTTGGAAGAACGTGACGACGAGTACCAGGCAGCACTCGCAGATTTCAATACCGGTCAGTTATACGGGTTTATGTGTCATATTTGTCCACTTATGATGTGGGGTGGGCTATGTAGCAAATGTGGTGTATATCGAGGCAAAAGAGCGTTCGAAGGAGCTGTAAGACATTAGTAAGGCGAAGCTGGACGATGTTGACAATGAGTTGCGGCGGACCTTCCAGGCCATGGAAGAGGTTTGTCATTTGATGTGTGTTAAGATTTGAAGGGTGACGAAGATCATGCACCTGGACGCTTCGAACACTCTGTATCGGACAATTTAAGCTTTGCATTGGTGAACCCAATATCCATATACGATCACTTTCCATCCCTATAAATATGTACCTATTGTGTTTCTACTCCCTCAGTTCGTCGTGTCATTTGAGCTGAGGTGAGTACTTTCTATCGCTTTTCTTTCTATATCATCTCTTAACCAACTTGTTGTAGACAGATTCCTTAGGTAACAATAAACTAAGTTTGTTGTGTCATCGCGAGCTGAGACAGATTCCTTAGATTTTAACAGGTTATGGGCCCTGCTGCCCCGATCTAAGCATCCTCTGTCTATCGATTGTCCCTTCCTAGTACCCCCCCATTACTCACATTCTCCTTGACCGGTGCTATGTCGTCTACTGCTGCTCCAACCAATCCTGTGCCTAGTGCGCCCATGCCTACGGCTGCCTCGACTAATCCCCCTACGACTCAGTTCACCACTCAGACCTCCACCACCAGTACGGCTGTGACTGCTGGTGCCCATAGCATGACTGGTCCTGGGAATGAAGTGATTACGAATGCCACATCACCAATCACTCTTGGCTTTCCTCTCTTGTTCTGAACTTGTCAGACAGTAATTGGCATGAGTGGAGTTGACATCTGGTGCTTCTCGCTAATAGAGCATACATCTCCGATTACCTGGATGGGAGTCTAACTTGTCCCAATCTGACTACTCACAACCTGCTTGCCAAATATGGAGGAGGACAGACAAGTCTTTATGTGCTTTTATTTGAAGTGTGTCTCTTCAGACAAGTACAATGTTGTGGATGGGTATGATACCACATTTGAAGTCTTCGAAGCCCTGCGAACACGCCATGAGAAATTGGGACTTCATGTGCAGATCAACCTTTTTAGAAAGGCCTTTGATATTTCCTACAATCCAAACACACCGATGAATACAACCTCTAGGGAGATCCAATCCATCCATGACCGAATTGTCAAAATGGGGGCCTTTGATAACGACAAGCTTCTGACAGTATTGCTTGTGAACACTTTGGCAAAGCACTATCCCCAGCTCCAATTGACGGTACATGGAATGACAGATGATCCTGGGTACACATCAGCAAATGGGTTCAAGCAAGTGGACACTGAAGCATCCATCTGGAAAACCCTTCATGGTCAAATTTGCCTAAATGAACTGGAAGTTGCAGAAAAACACGAACAATGTAGAAAAAAGTGGTATTTTGCACATAATTGGCTCACTTGGAACAGCATTGTTAGTTGTTGTAGTATCTTTTGTATTTTTTGAACATCACTGTACTTTTTGTACAAAGGACCATAGATCAAATTAGTGCATCAGTAAAACTCAAACCGTCTTAGATGGTCTTAAAGTTCTTGTCCAAGCTTGTCCAAGATGAATAAGACACTGTAAGAGCTGTAAGAGAAGCTCTTATCTAATGAGGCTCGTTTTCTTGCATAAGAACTGTAAGAGCACTTCAAGAGCCACAAGGAGGCCCTTGAAGCTACAAGGGAGCCCTTAGAGCCACAAGAAGACCCCTTATACAATGAGGCTCGCTTTCTTGCACAAGAACCTATAAGACTTGCTTCAAGAACACACACAAGGATTCAGGGAATTAAAAGATCTTATTGAATGTTCTTGTTACACTACTACTAACACTAGTATCAGACACTGTATGCAGCACTACAACTACTAGTGTGTCCTTGAAGGACTCCAGTACGAGGCCTCCCAAGTCCCAAAGACCATACCATGCATCATTGTCCTGCCCATCCACTGCGAACCGGAGTCAGCGAACAGGTCACTCCACACATGCTCCGGACGGAATGGAAAAAAGACATTCAGAATGCACCTGCAATGTGGTAGCGATGTACGAACACAGAAGCCCGATGTTTGGTGCCCAGGCGACATCACGTACCCAGTCGGCATGGCCCTCCAGTATGTCCTCTTCCACCCAGGCCTACTCTCCTCGGAGAACCCCTAAATTTTGACAATGTTGTCGCACCCTGCGCTCACAAATCGTTTTTACTGGCGCGGAGCGGGGGCCGCCTGCGCTGGGCACTGCTAGTAATGAACTAGCTCGAGCTGCCGGTGCCCAGGACACGGCATTGCACCCAATAGCATGGGCATCAAACACGTCCGCAGACTCCACACCCCACTGACCATTATCTGTACAAATGATTCAGTCAGACTTTGAAGGGACGGAGCAGTCCACAGTAGGGCAGCGGGATGAGGTACCGCACCTTTGAAAAAAGGAACGAAGATCTTGCCGTCCGAAGAGGCACAGGCGAGGATGGCACCGAGCTCGTGAGGACCCATGAAACCAAGTTGACTGGGTTGCCATTCCTTCGTATTAGCCGAGTGACAACAGATGCCGCATTAAAACAGGAAGGGATCATGTACACATACATTTGAGACATACCGCTTTCCTCTGTAAGACGCTCAAAGAGGTTGCATGTAACAGCGACCACGCTGATCTTGGCAGAGGCTCGAGATCTCTCCCACTAAGTCCTCAAGACGGATGCCAGTAAAGCAATAAACTTAGCAGCAATGCGACGGGTGATAGAGTTGCACACGTCACGCTCATCCCCGCTGCTCTGCGGAGAGGTATAGTCAGGCGAGCGTAACTGTGCATCAAGATCAACATCCTGATCGTCGTCACCTCTGCGGACGTCATGCCACATCCACATAACCTGGCTCATTGGGGGCTCGCGGCGATGACCAGATCGCCTCTTGCCGCCTGACCTTTTGCGCATGAACCAGATGAGGGCGAAGAGTAGCAGCAGCGAACCAACCACTGATCCGAGGACAGAACCAACAATGACACCTGCATGGTGGGCGTGGGATGATTCACCATTGATTGCTGATGGAGATAAGATGGAATGCGAGACTGCTGAAGGGGACGGAGGCGTCGTAGGGGAAGTTGAGGGCGGGGAGTTAGTGGCAATAGAAGACAAGAAAGTAGTAACAATAGAAGACGGCAATGGTGATGTAGTGGGAGGTAGCACAGATGCGGGGGTGGGTGTCACGATGGTTGAGAAAGTTATGACTGACCTGGAACTCGTTGGTAGAATAGTGGGTAGATTAGATGACAACGGCGCCAGAGAGGACGAACCTCCAAAGACCCAGACGCTATTTGAGCCAAGAGGAATCTAAACGAGAGCAAGCTGGTAAGCATACGCGCCCAAATAACGGAAAGTGACAAGTCATGAGCGGAACGTCGGCAGTAAGTCGGTAATATCACACAGCTCTAACCAGACCACATCATTTTGCAGCGCCCCTTACTGTCCATGACTGGACAACCTTGAGAGCGAAGACTGCAAGTCACCGCTCATTGGACTATCTCCAATTTGATGTGTCCCTTGAGGAGTTATACACGCACCGAGGTTCTGTGCCTCTGGATATACCGGCACACCTGGAGTTTTGGACAAATGAGATGGGATAGTGGTGGAAACCCCGGCTAAAGGGGTGGCAGGAACGGAACGCATGGTGATGGACCGTCAGAGGATGCAAGAGGTGATCTACGACACAAGCCGGGTGCTTGGATATGAGCAGCAAGCGCTTGGCCATGCGAGGGAAGGTGCGGAGTGGCAGAAGCGGAGACGGTCTCACCGAAGTTATTATCAACGGACAAATCGTTGATACTCAGAATAGGATTGGTAGACGCACGGCCCTTCTCGTTAAAAATGAGTTCTAGCGAGAGAAAAAAAAAGGTGGCCACTGGGGGGAGGCGAGGCGAGGCGAGGGTGAGAACCGAGGGTGGTGGCGACAAAAAAAAAATGCCTCCGGCTCGCGTTTGGGGCGAGGGTGTCAAGGTAAGGTGAGGGGGAGGGCCAAGGCGGGACTGGCTCGACTGACTATTACCGGATGCAGTGGAGGTGGGGAAAGCGTCGCAGAAAAAAGAGGTAGGAAGAGAGATGAATGGCGGGCAGGGGGAGAATCGACTTGGTGAATTTCGCCATCGACAACCAAAGTCAACCGTGGGAGTGTCGATGACTCCACACCTGTCAGTCACCAGTCACTAGTCACCGGTCACCCTTTCGTCGTCCTAACAATGCCAACATGTTCCACTGACATATCGTCGACCGCCAGAGCTTCCCACTCGTCATGCCCACTTACAAGGACATCGCGCAAAAGGGTGCATACAGCTCCCATTTGGTCTACACCCCACAGGACGTCGCTCACATCGCTCCAGGCACTTCCTCGTCGTCTCCTCACCTTTTATTGATTCACTCTGCAGTGCAGAACTGACGCTCTCGTATGTTCTTTTTCTCCCTGTGTAGTAAGAGGAATTGTAAATGAATGTCTTTACTTGATGATGCACACACTGTAACACAGGAAATCGACCTCGCAAGGCGCACCCAGAGCACGTCGCCAAAACGCGATCTGTGCCAGGTGCTGGAAAGAGGTACATGTGCCCCTTGTTTTTATTTGCGTTCCCGCTCATGTTTGTGCCCCGACTGTTTACAGACCGGCGACCACCAGTACGACGCCACGAATCACGCGGACCCTGGAGAAATTGCAGCGGAGTGTGTCACGCAGACTCATGCTTCAGCATCGAGCTGTGTAGCACAGCCAGGTTCTCCCCTCGCTTCTGGCGCCGTGCATCTGAGTGACACGTCTGATGTGGATGGGAGCGAGGGCACGCTGGGTAACACATACGTTCAGCTTGCCTTCCGTTAGTGGCACCGGCAGTTTGAGCTGAGGAACGTAAGCAAGCGGGATGGAGGTCGGAACAGGATGGCCATTGAGGATTTTGCTGAGTGACATGGGTGGGCAAGGACAGATGCTCAGCCTTGCTGCTGGTGCGCTAGGATGCGTACACGTCACCCGAGAGCAATGCGATACGGTCGTCAGCGATGTTGTCGTTGTCCTGGCTGGTGCGAGGAGGCAGTGCAGGAGTCAAGGGGCAGGAGTTTGCGCGTCCTCAATTCAAACGCAGTTTATGTGGTCTGATGACACGATGAGTGGGTTGCGCTGGCACGGGCAGTGTCAGACTTGCCTATGTCACATGATGTACATGTCAATAATGCCTCTTGTATGGTACTTGTGAATTCTTACCAACTGTCTTGGTTTGATCTTGGAAATAATAATAATCTCTTATTGTCTTGGTGTGATCTTGAGGGGGAAAAAAGTTCTTACTGGTCTTGGTGTGATCTTGGAAAAAATAAAATCTCTTACTGGTCTTGGTGTGATCTTGGGGGAAAAAATAATCTCTTCCACAAGAGCTACCCAGCCCTCTAAGATGGCTCCAGGATGTCCAAGACACTCTAAGCACTCTAAGCCAATCTGGGTTTTACTGATGTGTTCGGTATAAATGACTGTCAGTAAAGGTATTGACATAAAAAGAACTACACAGATTGAGAGCATTGCTACTTGTCCATTTCTGAGGTGCAGATAGACCCAATCTCAGAAATAGATAAACACTGTGCTGTATACTTGCCAGTGGGATGACACTATATAAGTGTCCACCCACTTCATCTTGAAGGGGAGAAACCTTGTATAGGAGGTGATTGTGGTCAGAGGGATTGGAGAAGGGAGTATACCACTCCACATATACCAGGTGTTGAGAAATGGCCACTCTGCTATTGAAGATGATGTTGCGAGCCTTTTCAGGTATTGAGAAAACCACTTGTATGCTGATACGCTGACCCACCACTGCTATACGCGTGGAAAGTGACACGATCAGAACCCAAGGGTCCGCGAGGTAATATCTCAACTGGTCTGCCGATGCCGCTGCACGCACGCTTGCTATTGGACAAGGTTTTGGCCTAACAAGATCGACTGATACTGAGTGCAACTGTTCGGTAGTTACTGCTCTTGCTGCACGCTGACTTGCTAAGTCGCTCACAAATGGTAGAGATGAGAGGAAAAGTGTCACCGGTGTAGATCCGATAACGATTAGACAATCGTTGAATACCGAGCTCGTTACGGCCGCTCTCTAGCCCGACGAAGTTGAGTGGAGAAGAGTGGGATAGAAGAGTGTATTGACTCCGCTACTGGACAGGAGACTCAACTTGCCGTCTTAGGGACGACAGAGAGAGTCTTATATACTGTACAAGGTATCCGGAATGTTCTACACTATGACGCGTCTTAGAAGGAACCGGAATCATATAGAAGCGTAGAGAGACTAAGAGAAACTGGCGGAATGCATCGTCCAGAACTCGATGGAAACAGACGGAAACGTACGGAACATACTGGAAACTACTGTATCATACAAGGCTCAGGCTCGGTTAACCCCTACTCTTACCCATGTCGTCACGTACGAACTCGTGACCTCTGGTGCCGAGGATGACGTGATGTCATCACTCTCCATCTAGGAATGTCGCCCTACCACGGGCGAAGCGGAGGCCCATGGCATGTGCATTGGCGCGAGTGGGACGGTGGGTGTCGAGAGCCTGTAAGGCCCTGAGACGATGCTGGGCTCGGGCTCCCTCCAGGCGGCTGCGGCTCTGACGTGTCTCCGCTTTGGCGAGTTGCAGCTCGCAGTCGAGCGTGTGAATCTTGGCCGCAATGTTGAGGATGCGGGTGTCCGCCTCGTGGTAGCAGGCAACCTCGGCCGCCAATCCCCAGTCATCGGTACTGCGGGCCAAGTCGATGGCCTGGTGGTAGGATGATGACTTCCCACTGATGGCGTCGATGAGCCACATTGGAAGTGGCTCGGTGGGGGAGTCGCGAATGTAGGAGGGGGTGGCGTATAGATCATACTTGAAGACGGGGTCGCCTTCTTGGCCGGGCATGCCGAGCGCGAAGGGGATAGGGCCATTGCCCAGTTTGACATAACGTGCTTGACGCATGACGTTGTCGGCGTCGGGGATGACGAAGTCGGGAAGTCTGCCGTGGTTTTCCTCGAATCCTTCGGGGCACTCTGCGTCGGGTTGATGAGACATCTCAGCGCGGAGATCGGTAAGCTCCTTGCAGAGCTGTTCGATCTCTGACTTCGCTTCGAGATGCTGGAAGGTGCGGCCGATGGCCGTGTTGGCGAGACCGATGGCGATGGTACGAAGTGTCCCGGCGTCGAGCTCGGGGTGTCCTTGCATAACGTTGAGCGAACTTTGGGGGGAAAGGGGGTAATTGTGTCGGTGGACACGATCAATGATCTCGCCTTCTTCGGTTTCGGAGTCTGGGGCGATGGTGAGCTGTGGACGTGCAGGGGTGTGAACGATTTTGGGGGTCGGTGTACGGGGAGGAGTAATAGCGGTGGGTTCAGGATGGGCAGGGAAGGGGGTGGATCCACGAGTGTGATGGTGGAGGCGCCGAATTCTGTTTGGGCGGAGACGACTTCGATGGTGTTGCTAAAGATGTCGGCGGGAGTGGACATGTTGTAGTATGTGGTGGTGTTGTTGGAGATAGGATTTGAGGGAGCGGATGGAGACTTTGCGTTTCCTTCGCTCTGTTTTATCTTGTTCGGGGGTGTCAATGGTTTTTCCGGTGATAAGCCTGAACAGAATGGGGGCGTGTACGTGTCTGCTGACTCCCATGTGTTGTCTGCATCGGGATATCCTTCCACTTGATAAGATATTGAAGTGTCGTTTACGTCCAAAGTGACGGTAATTAATGATGGTCTCGACTTCGTATTCTTCGGCGTCTTCGATGAGGTCAGGAGGTGGCCTCGTGTAGTTGGTCCCGTGTTCTACAGTTTCGCGATAAGGGGTCAGCAGGGATGCATGGAAGACGTCATGAATGGTCCAGGCTGTGGGAAGTTGCAGTTGGTATGCGACAGGTGACACTCTTTTGGTAATTGTGAAAGGTCCATGATGTTTGGGTGCAAGTTTGGGCGTCTGATAAGGAGCGCAAGGTGTTTTGCTTCGAGCCAGACTTTATCTCCAGTTTGATAGGAGTCAGGTGGTGCGGCTCGTGCTGCCTCGTTCAAGGCTTCCTTTGCTTGCTTCCTTTTCTCCGTCGCCTTTCTGGTTCTATCGTCAACGAGTTGGACGGTGGTTGGTGGATAAGGGAGTTCTGCTGTGATTCTAGGGGAGTACCCTAGAAGCGCTTCTATTGGGGCGATGCATGTTGTGGCGTTAGGGTAATTGTTATGTACCGCCGTGGCTACTGTCAGCCAATCGCTCCAGTCGTCTTGGGACGCGCTAGTTACGAATCGTAGGTATTGCTCTACCCATTGATTCTTTCGTTCGAGAGACCGTCCGTCTGGGGTGGTAGGCTGTGGATATGTTTCGGTCGATTCCGAGGCGTTGACACAATGAGGTTGAGAAGTGTGACGTGAATCGGGGGTCTCTATCCGATATGATTTTCGAAGGGATTCCGAACCATCGATACATGTTGTCTAGATAAAGTTTGGCGATCCCTTCTCCGGTTATATTGTCGTGCAGGGCAGGAATAGGCGGCTCTGGTGCAGCCGTGGTCGACTATGGTGAGGATGGCGTCGTATCCATAGCTGTTGGGGAGTTGGTGATCAGATCCATAGCTACTATTTCGAATGGTTGGGCTGCGGGAGGAACGTTGATCTTGTATGGTGGAGGGGTGGTTCGATGTGTGAGCACTTTGTTCTGTTGACACTTAGCGCATCCTTTGACATAATTTTCGATCCATTTGGCATAGCGGGCCACCAGGCGACTCTTTTGGCGGTGTAGATGGTCCAGTCTCGTCCTACATGTGCTGCTGTGGTTTGTCGTGTATTAGGTGTAGGAGATCTCGCTTGAGTTCGTCGTTTGGTGGGAACACCATTTTGCCTTCATGTTTCCAGAGGCGTATGGATGGTTCCATGGCTGATTTGACGAATTCTAGTTGATAGCGATCACGCCATTCCTTCATGAGTTGTGGTTGTTTTGCTGCTCTTGTCGGACTCATTCTTCTATGGATGTCCATTTGGGGTCTGGCTCGTCTGCTAGTCTGACGAATATAGGTTCTGGGAGGAGTGTGACGTCTGTGTTGTCGTCTTCTCCTTTGTCGACTCCTGGTGGTCTGGACAGCATGTCTGTGGCAGCATGTATCTTTCCGGGTACGTGTTTATGACGAGATTGTAATCTTGGAGTTCTGTGAACCATCTGGCGACTCTTCTATTGATGGTTCGTGGTGTTTTCCAATAGGTGAGATTTGCATGGTCTGTTAGTATGGTTACTGGCTCTTTTGTGGCTGCGAGGTGGGGTCGCCAGTGTGTCAGGGCTTTGATGACGGCTAGTAGTTCGCGTTCGTAGATGTCGTAGTTCCTTTCTGTGGGGGTGAACGTGGCGGAGTAGTAAGCGATGGGTTGTTGTGTTGGTTTTTTGGTGCGGGGGTTTGTTTCTCCCTCCTGTGAGAGTACGGCTCCCACGCCGTAAGCTGAGGCGTCGGTTGATAGGAAGAATGGTCTGGTATAGTCGGGTTGTTTGAGTACTGGGCGGCTGCACATTAGTGATTTGAGTGTTTCGAATGCTTTGAGTTGTGCTTCGCCCCAGTGGAATGGTACTGCCTTTTTCGTGAGTTCGATCATCGGGCGGGCGATTTTTGAGTAGTTTGGGACGAAGTATCTATAGAATCCTGTGAAGCCTAAGAATGCGCGGATGTCTTTGAGGTTTTGTGGTGTCTTCCAGTCCGCGATTCCTTTGGTTTTGGTTGGGTCCATTTGTACTGTCTCTTTCTCGAGGATGACGCCTAGGAATTCCACCTTCTTTTGTTCGAACTGACATTTTTCTGGTTTGAGGTAGAGGTCGTGTTGTCTAAGTTTTTGGAGGACTTTGTGGACCTTTTCTCTATGAGCTATAACGTCGTCCGTGGTGTGAACCAGGATATCATCCATATAGATTGTTAGCCAGTTCTCGCGTAATTCTTCTGCGAATATGGTGTTCATCATGGTTTGGAATGTAGCGGGGGAGTTTGTGAGGCCGAAGAACATGACTCTGGGTTCGAATAAGCCTTGGTTTGTGATAAAGGCTGCTTTCCACTCGTCTCCCTCTTTGATGCGTTGATGCGCCGTAGGCGCGGCAGCACGTGCGGATATGCACACAGCGAGGACTTAGAGACAGGAGTCCGACGCAGCGGAGCGACGGACCGCCGGGCCGACGGAGCAACAACACGCGCGCTCCAACCTCCCCTCCGACTCATCCCCTCATTCCGACGGCTGCGCGCCTTCTCCGCCCGCTCCGGCCGCCCTGAAACTCGGCAGGAACGTCGAGCCCAAGTGATACGACGCGCTCACAGCGAATCGGAGCGCGTCGTCGCGCGGATCGCCCTCAATAACACCAAAACCACATTAGTGGTCTTCAAGTCTCTCACAGCGCGTGCGGACATCTCGGAGTTGTACAAACGACTTCCCCGAGTAGGATTAACCTTGGTACGTCGCCCCTGCCACGTAGGAGGACGCCCGACGTCGCGCGTCGCGTTGCAAGGCCCAGGAGCGGGCGCGCGCGGAACGGGGTGCGCGGACCGACTGCCCGGAGCGGAGGTCCTCAAAACAGGTTAGGAGCGTAGAATAGGGTCGCCAGCGCGCACAGACCAAGTAGCTAGTATATTAGTTAGAGATGTACTTAGCTTACAGGCAGAATCCAGCTGGGAGCCGTGTCTCCTATAGTTCTCACCATAACTCCTCCGTTTCCGATCCGTTTCCCTTCGTTCCGGTCTCATTCTCGTCGTCTCCGTCGCCTCTCCGTCGCTGGTCGCGTCGCTCGCCGCCAGCTTAGCTCCCGAGTGAGCTACAAGTCCTTTTCCGCCGTTGCCGGTCCCGTGTGACCGGAGCGCCCGATTAGGCAACTTCCTTTCCCGCGCTTCCGATCCAGAAGTGCTCCGCCTCCAGCGAACCCTCAGCTCTTAGTCTCTTGCACGCGTATAGCGGGGACTAAGCGCATCAGCGTACGTTGTTGTATCCCCAGCGAATGTCAAATTTGGAGAATAATGATGCTCCTTGGATGCGAGAGATGAGTTCACTAATGAGGGGAAGAGGGTATCGATTGCGTATGGTCCACTCGTTCAATCGTCTATAGTCTTGGACTGGTCGTAGTCGTCCATCTTTCTTTTTAATGAAGAAGAAAGGGGCGGCATAGGGGCTCTTGGATGGGCGTATGTAGCCTTTCTGTACGTGTTCTTTGATGAATTCTTGAAGTGCTTTTTGTTCGTCTTGGGTGAGGGCGTATATCTTTCCGGGCAGTGTGGCTGGAGCGTCTTTCTTAAGCTCTATTGCGTGGTCCCATATTTGTGGTCCTGGGAATCTCTGGGCTTCTTGTTCGCTGAACACATGGGCGTGTCTTTGATAGTGTTCTGGTAGCGGCGTGGCTTTCTTCGAGCTTTGTTCCCTTTCTGCCAGTTTGGACGCTTGGGTTTGTCGATGGCTGGCGGATGTGATCTGTGGTTCGACATACACTCTTGTCACAAACATGCGATCTTCGCTTTGGATCTTTCAAAGTTTCTTCGCCAGGTTTTTGAAGCTGGCTTTGACTCTCGACAGTTTATCTTTTGCGGGAACGAAGATGGCTTTGTAAGTGTCGGATGTTCTTAGTATGACTGGGAGTTGTTCGTAGTCTATCCAGGCGCGGGCCCAGTCGACTTTTGGTTGCATGGCTGCGAACCAAGGGTACCCTAGAATGACCTTTTGTTCTCCTAGGTCAGTGAGGAAGAATAGCATTTTGACTCTTTTGGCCCCCGTTTGTACTTCTAAATCCGTGAAGTGCGTGATATCCCCTTGTTTGTTGGAGGTGCCGTCGACGTTGCAGACCTTCCTTGCTTGAGGAAGTTGTTTGATTGGTAGGCGAAGCCAATTGGCGTAGTGGGTAGTGATGAAATTTTCCGTCGCTCCTGAATCGAGTAGTGTGGAGGTTTCGGCCCTTTTGTTCGAAGTGTTAACATAGACTTTGATTGACATCGACTGGCGATTTGACAAGTATACACGTTCTGAACTAAGTGCCCTGATCAAGGCCAATCTGATCAGGCACTGGGAAAATCCTGTTCTCCTTCAACTGCTCTGAATTGTTTGGCCAGGTCATCCCTTTCCTGCGCTGTAAGATTGTCGATTTGTGATTTAGAGTGGATAGTTTGGCAGTTGGTTGGAATGGGGTGTAATTGTCGGCTGGTTCCCAGTCGACTAGTTGTCCTTCTGCTACGTGGATATCTTGGCTTCTTTTGTTGTCTGCAGTTGCGCGCCAGGTGTCCGGTTGCCCGCAATTGAAGCAGTTCCTTGGAATGGGCGTCGTTGCTGCTGTCCTTCTCCATTTTGGACTTGAGCGATGCTGATAAGTTGATATCCATCGGGTAATTTGATGGGGTTCCCTTGAGGGTCTTGGAGTTGCGTTACACGTGTCTGTGTATGCTGTCCTCCTTGTCTAAAGCCTCTGGTGCGGCTTAGGTCCATGGGGACCGGAGTGTCATTAAGATGTCGAGGGCATTGGAGG
Organism: Russula vinacea; assembly: GCA_022376525.1. NCBI lineage: Eukaryota > Fungi > Basidiomycota > Agaricomycetes > Russulales > Russulaceae > Russula > Russula vinacea. The sequence goes on along the minus strand of WTXL01000095.1, from coordinate 15,671 downwards.
AATTATAGCCCTGAAAGCAGTTCTGATTATTCCGCTGTTGTCGCTGTTCTGGGACGAATCTTCCCATCTGATTGTTGTCTCTTTTCCCGAAGATTTGGTTTATGGCTTTCTGGGATATGACACTGTCGATCGCTCTTTTCTTGAGTACTTGGTAGTCGTCGCTGGGGATGGTTTAAAGACGTCTTTCCCTACGCTTGGGACCAGTCCTCGCACGAAGTATCGATTGGTGGGGGCGTCTCCAAGCGTGTATCCGGCTTCGGCAGCCAATTGCTCGAAGTCTTGAATGTACTGATCAATGAGGGGCCAAGTCATTTTGATGCTTTCTAGGCCCGTGCGGGCGCGCTCGCCTTTCTGAGAGTCTTGGAACTGTTCTGCGAAAGCGTCTAGGAATTGAACCCAGACATCCTTGATATCATCTATCAGAGGATCCAGTCGCGAGAGCCAGTCTACTGCTCTATCGACCCATTTATCGACGAGAGGGCCTTGAATATAGGTGCAGGCGATGACGACCTTTCAGATCCAGGAGTTGAATTCCGGGACTCCGATGTTGGCTAGGTAATAATGTTTGAGCTGGGAGAGGAAGCGGTCTGCTTTCTCTCTTTCTCCTGTGAATATTTCGGGGGGTTTCCACAGAGTCTGAGGTTAGGCATGGCAGGGAGATTTCCTCCTCCGCCTCTGCCTCCACCTCCACCTCCGCCTCCTCCTCCTCCACCGCCTCCTCCTCCTCCTCCGCCACCTCCTCCTCCTGGGGTTCCTGGAGTAGGTACGCGTGGAGGGGGTGTTGGTGGGCGTTGTGGGACTGGTATGAATATCGGAGGGACGTTAGGGAGCGTTACGTTCCCTCTGGCGATGTGGGTGGCTAGTCTGGAATGAGTTTGGGTTGTCATGGTAGGTTCTATGGGGGAGTGTCGAATCGCTAATGCGACGAGATCTTCGTTGTCTGACTGTGATTCTTCTTTGTGTGATTCTGAGTCGGTGTTGGGAGATGCGGGTGATAGAAATACTCTGCTGCTACGAGTTCTTCTGGGGTAGCGGGCGGTACGACTAGGAGTTCGGATTGTAAGGGGTTGTCTCTTCGCCTATTTCTTTCGGCTGGTGTGAGTTTGTTGTGGGCCTCGATGTTGATGCGTCTCTTCCCTACGTATGCTCGATCTTGATCGTCTAGGTCGAGTTCGAAGAGGTATCCGAAGTCGTTAAATAGAACGACTGTGCCTGGTTTCTGTAGCGTGAAGTCTTTGTCGGGATGGTATACGAGGATCCTCCCTCCTACTTGGGGAAATGTGTCCGAGGTTACTGTGGCTAGGTATGGGTTCTCAGGTAGTCCGTCGTCGATTCCGGCCTTGCTAACGTAGCGTCGCGGAGTGAGGGTTACTGCAGATGTGGATGCCGTGATGATAAGAAGTTGAGTCTAATGTCACCGGCGTAGATCCGATAACGATTAGACAATCGTTGACTACCGAGCTCGTTACGGCCGCTCTCTAGCCCGACGAAGTTGAGTGGAGAAGAGTGGGATAGAAGAGTGTATTGACTCCGCTACTGGACAGGAGACTCAACTTGCCGTCTTAGGGACGACAGAGAGAGTCTTATATACTGTACAAGGTATCCGGAATGTTCTACACTATGACGCGTCTTAGAAGGAACCGGAATCATATGGAAGCGTAGAGAGACTAAGAGAAACTGGCAGAATGCATCGTCCAGAACTCGATGGAAACAGACGGAAACGTACGGAACATACTGGAAACTACTGTATCGTACAAGGCTCGGGCTCGGTTAACCCCTACTCTTACCCATGTCGTCACGTACGAACTCGTGACCTCTGGTGCTGAGGACGACGCGATGTCAGAAAGAGTGGGAGAGAGAGAGAAGAAGTGGGAACTCTGGGTAGCTAGATTGCTGCTGTCCTATCTACAATACTGTGTCTTTTATACCTCACTTGCTGGTCTGTGTGACCACAGTACCGAGTCCTCTCATTGCGCTGCTCATGCTCTGCGGTCTGCCGATCCTGTGTGAGCGACTGGATTAGGTCATGGCCTGCTCCTCGGTGCACTCACCTAGCACGTGTGCCCGCTGCCTGCTTCTTGGTCATGACGTCGCTTCTTCTGTCACCTGTGTGCGCTGACATCGCCTAGTCGGGTTGGGAGGTGATGCGGCTGTGCTTTTCCTACTTTGTAAACTTCCTTGTTCTTGTTTTGTGTTGCCTGAGCTGTCCGAGCACTCCTAGTTGGGTTTTGGTTTAGTTGAGGGGTTGGTCTTCTTCCGCTGCGCTCTGATTGGTCACGCTCCGTTTGAGTGCGCCCCTGCCCCTGTCCCTTGCATCAGGAAAATCCGAGTTTTTCTTATTTTACTTGGACTACTTGTTCACAAAATAAGCTCACCAAGCATGACAAGTTACTTATATTTTACTTGGTGAACTTACATAAAAATAAATGTAAGTACAGCAAGTAGAGCAAGGCATATTTTTAGCGATCCAAGGAAAAAAGAGGTTCTACAAGTATGCCAAGCTAGGTAAGTACATGTTATAGTAAATATAGTAAGATAATAAGCTACCCAAGCAAACAGGAGTTCCATAAAGCATGGCAAGTACACTAAGCCAGTAAATGAATATAAGTATAGTAAGGCATAAGATAAGCATTATAAGAAATAAAAGCCCCCATAAGCATGGCAAGTACACCAAGTGTTGCAAGCAATATAAGTGCAGCTATAATAAATATAGTAAGGCATAAAATAAGCATTACAAGACATAAAAGCCCCTATAAGCATGACAAGTTCACCAAGTGATATAAGTACATGCCATAGTAAATCAAGACATAAAAGCCCCCATAAGCATGGCAAGTACACCAAGCCAGTAAATAGATATAAGTATAGTAAGGCATAAAGTAAGCATTTTAAGAAATAAAGCCACCATAAGCATGGCAAGTACACCAAGTGTCACAAGCAATATAAGTGCAGCTATAATAAATATAGTAAGGCATCAAATAAGCACTACAAGACATAAAAGCCCCTATAAGCATGACAAGTTCACCAAGTGATATAAGTACATGCCATAGTAAATCAAGACATAAAAGCCCCCATAAGCATGGCAAGTACACCAAGTGTCGCAAGCAATATAAGTACAGCTATAATAAATATAGTAAGGCATAAAATAAGCATTACAAGACATAAAAGCCCCCATAAGTATGACAAGTTCACCAAGTGACATAAGTACATGCCATAGGAGTAAAGCATAAAATAAGCATTCCAAAAGATAAAAGCCCCATATAGCATGGCAAGTACTCCAAGCCAGTGAATAGATATAAGTATAGTAAGGCATAAAATAAGCATTTAAAAAAATAAAAGCCCCCATAAGCATGGCAAGTACACCAAGTGTCGTAAGCAATATAAGTACAGCTATAGTAAATATAGTAAAGGCATAAAATAGTAAGCATTTCAAGACATAAAAGCCCCCATATAGCATGGCAAGTATGCCAAGCTAATACAGTAAATGATATAAGTACAAGGCATACAAGACATAGAGCCCTCCCATAAGCCATGGCAAGTAAGATAAGCATTCCAAGAAATAAAAGCCCAGGTTAGCGTTGCTTCCAGAAAAGCCAAATGTGCTCATATCTCTGGAAATAAAATAGACAAACCTATGAAATTATTTGAGCAGATAGATATGGTCATAAGATAGGGGGTCTACTGCCAACACTCAGCAATCTAATCAGTAGTTCCTAATATATTTAACCAGCTTTGAAGTTGGCTCAGCTGGATGGACATAAGATCTTTAACTAACTCAGAAATAAATGATCGGACCACTTAATAATAGCAGAGGACTCCTTATCTTTTGATGGTATCTATCAGCTCAAATATTTTCATATTTTTAACTATTTTATTTCCAGAGATACAAGTCTATTTTGCACTGTGGGAAACCCAGGCTGCACCCATCCAAAATTCTCTAAGTCGCAATGTCACGCAATGCGCTGGGCTTCAACATCACGTGCCAAAATTCAACTCAATGTTGAACTTTGAATGTTGAACTCTTGTTCGACTCCGCTTCTCTCTTCCACCCCACAACCCCCTTCTCCGTGTCCACGTCCACCACGTCAATGCCCACACACACCACCTCCACGCCAACGCCAACGCCAATGCCCACACATGCACACACGCCCACGCCTACACACGCATGCATGCACACGCACATGCACGGCCCACGCCCACATGCACGCCACATGCACATGCACGGCCCACACCCACATGCACGCCCGCATCCACACCCCACTCCCACTCACACCCTTGTTCCACATTCATGGCCCTGTAGAGGGTCTGTAAGGTAAGTAAAAGGTACTTTCTACCTCTCGTCTTTGCTCATGACTCTTTGCACACCCAATGGCTACTCACATGTGCTCATGCCCACTGGATCCCCACACATGTACCGGGTCCCATGCATGTACCGGGTCCCACGCACGTACCAGGTCCCACGTACGTACTGGGTCCCACGCACGTACTGGGTCCCACGCACGTACTGGGTCCCATGCATGCAACAGGTCCCCACACACGCACGCACGCACGCACCGGGTCCCCAAGCACGCATGCTTGCACCAGGTCCCCAAGCACGCTCACTTGCAACGGGTCCCCATGCACGCTCGCACTGGGTCTCCATGCACACACGCATGCACACACTGGGTCCCTGCACGCTTGCTTGCACCGGGTCCCCATCACGCTCGCTTGCAACGGGCCCCCACGCACGCTCGCACTGGGTCCCTATGCACGCACGCTCGCACTGGGTCCCCAAGCACGCTCGAAACGGGTCCCTATGCACGCTCGCACTGGGTCTCCATGCACACACGCACACACGCACCAGGTCCCTGCATGCTCGCTTGCACCAGGTCCCCATGCACGCTTGCTTGCAACGGGCCCCCACACACGCTTGCACTGGGTCCCTATGCACGCATGCTTGCACTGGGTCCCCACGCTCGCACGCTCGCACTGGGTCCCCATGTGTGCGCGCTCACACTGGGTCCCCATGTGTGCACGCTCACACCAGGTCCCCACAGCGTCACGTGCACGATGCCTCCCACTTCTGTGTGCTGCGTCAATGGCCCTGCTTTGGTAAGTTTTAATCGTTTTTTTCCCTTCTCTTTGCTAATAACCTCTAGTGTGCTGTTGTGTTGATGCACCCACTCCCTGCCACACTGGTTGCCTGCACAATATATAATGGTTAGATTGGGTTATAGATTAGATAGATAGATTAGATTAGAGTTATGTAACTAGATTACAAACAATAAATATATTATGATTTAGATCATAAAATGCAACATACTTGAATAACTTACAGCTCTTGCTGTTTAAATAAATGCTTGGTCTACTTGGACTACTTATTTGATCCAATGAATGCTTAACCTACTTGCAACTATGAAATACTCTTTCTGCACTTTTTATTAGATGATCACTTAAAATTACTTGGCTTACTTGAGTCACTTGGTGCCAAATATTTCTTAAATTTCTTGTAGCCCTTGTTGGACTTGTCCAGTTTTTCTAAGACCAATAAAATGAATACTAGGGGCGCCACACGAGTGACGATGTCCGACCGTTACTGTGATGGATATTCATACTCAGATTAAGACTCAGAAAAAACTCAGATGGCCAGTTGAACGTTAGTGCGTTGAGCGTTGACAGACTGAACACGACATCTGCAACAATGGCCAAGCCTTCAAGCTTCAACATTCAACATTCAATATTCAATACCCCTTGAACAGTCTTCCCCAGGATCCCCCCCCACCTTCCACTTAACGCTGCACAGTCAGAGCTTTGGCCTACGGCGAGCGGTGGGAGTGGGGGAGCGCCACTTGGAGCGGCAAGGCTACAAACCACACAATTTTGTTCGGACATCTCCCCGTCAGTCACATTGGACGGTTCCTGTTGACACAACACGTGCAACGACACCACCATTTCCCTACTAGCAAAATGCGGCTAAACACCCAATCCGGTTCGCGGCCATCGGCTTGGGGTGGAACCATAATTACAGTATCTCTGATTGAGAGCGCCACCCGTCGACACGTGCAATGATCGAACGCCAGCTGAGGGGCGAGTTTCGTTCCCGCCAACCTGGATGGGAGGCAGCCGCGTCCGACAGTCGATCTCCATAGATGATCTTGTCGTTGGCATGCCGGCGAAGTGGTCATGGGGAGGGAGCGGTGTCTTAGTAAGTGTGCCGAGTTAGATTTCGTTCACAGATAGATTGATATTTATCAAGCGAATTTTTTCCATCACAGTATCTTGGGATCATGGTCAGCCTGGTCAGGCGTGCAGGACGATCCCAGCCGACGCGCGTGCGAGACAAGGAGAGGCAGAGAATTCGTCGACAGACGCGTTCAGATTCCAGAGGAGCGGAAGCCGATGAGCAGCATCAAAGGGACCTTGAACGCAATCGAGAGCGTCAGCGACGGTACCGGGAACGGCTTCGCGTTCGAGTTCGAAATCACGAACGTTCTGCATCTGAGGACCCCGTTGTGCCAGTGGACAACAGAGTCGACAGGGACAGCCCGATGCACGACATATCAGAAAGAGAATTTCCGGAAGAGGCGAGCGACGAGAATGTCGAAGACGCGACGGATACCGAGAGGAGTGCTTATGTGCCCGTTCACCAGCAACGGGCGATCCACGACTTTCTTGATCGTCTTGCTCTCATCAGAGATGACCTGCACGAATGTGCAACCTGTTTAGAGAGGTATCATGGGATGAAGATGCACGGTACGCAGTGCGCGAGGTGTAACAATGAGGTACGTTTGATGTATTCTTTGTCTGGTTGAAGTCGAAACTTGGCTCACCAACGGGCTTCCATAGCTTGAAGGTCATCGATATGACAGCACAAACGATGCGGATCCAGGCAACATTCCCGACAGTCTGCAAGATGTGCTGGAGGGGATCACACAGATGGAGGAGATGCTGTGCTCGCTCGCATCGCCTTGTTTCCTCATGTGGGTCAGCAAAGGTGGCCAATACAAATCCCGTGGAAATGTGATCACATTCGCACAAGATGTGAACGAGCTTTGCACATCGCTTCCACGTTTGCCTGAAAACCTGGACGTGCTGATCATTCGAAAACGGGGCGTGCGGGACTCATCCACATATAAGGACTTCCGCGTTCGGAAGTCCAAAGTCCTTCGGCTGCTCTACTTTCTCAAGGAGAACAATCCATACTATGCGACATCGTCATAAAGCCACCCGACGACATGGATCTGCCCGAGGATGGGACATTTTCGACCGGTTGCCACACGTTTCACCATGCGACGAGCCATCGGAACCGTCATCTCTGGAGGACTCGGCCGAGTTGGCCGCTAATGCCATCAGAGTCACGTTCACCCCCGATGAGCTGGCACAGGAACAAAACCTGTTTGTGCCAGGCATTGCACCTGGTCCTTCTGAACGCGACCGGTCTGCATCGGCATGCAACAGAGGAGCCTTAATGGATCAACAATCGGGAGCCCACTTCCGTGGCCAGCTGCAGGTCCGCCGCTGTCGGAATATTCCACAGAAGGCCTGTTTTGATGGCATTCCCGACGTTGTTTCCCACTGGCGATGGCGACTTCACAAACCCTCGTCACAAGAAGTTAGACCTGTACGAGTGGGTCAAGCACCTCATCCGGTACAGAGATAGCGATTTGCACACATCCACGCTTTGTTTTTTGCTCTCAATTTGATCTTTCGTCATCGCGCAATGCAACGTGGGAGGTTCCTTTTTTCATGGTCAATTGGCCACCGGACGATGACCATCGGTGAGCTCAAAACTGCTCTTGCAGGGGACGATGGGGAAACGCTTGCATCGAAAATCGTTCGGTGTCTCAAGACAGTGCGCAGCACTCGTCCATATTGGTACATGGAAGGAGCCAAGTTAAAAGACATGATCAACCAAATCGAATGCCGACATTGTTCTACACATTGTCCATGGCCGACATGTCTTGGCCGGACTTACACCGTCTGATGCCGGAGGATCCCTTCCAGCCAGGCTTAACGGACGCGGATTCTTTTCAAATCCGCATGCGGAATGTGACCAAGAATCCACACATTGTCGCCGCCTACCTGTCAACAAGACACCAGCACCTCAGGGAAACTATCCTACAACACCTTGATATTGCCGGAGAGGCCCCAGTCACAGACTTCTGGTTTAGGGTGGAATGGCAGGCCCGGGGTTCTGGTACGTGCTCACACTCGACCAGAACAAGCGGCATTCTTCATGACCGCATCACAGGTCACATCCATGGCTTTCTTTGGTTGGAGAATGCTGTTCAGGTTGATGCGATGGATTGGACGAACCCTAGTGACCTTCAGAAGATCCAAGATTACTTTTCTCGCATCATAACCGCATCGAACCCTGACCCCTACCGCGCTCGGCCTCCGCGGGACTGCTTGTTGAACGACATGCTCTCAGCGGAGGCTCGTAATGGTTGGGACCTCGAGGAGGACCATTGCAACCTGTGTAACCGCTGCCAGAAGCACGGGACGATCGTGCAAGGTGAACGCTGTTGCAAGCCCGCACAATGCCACAAGCATGGCAGCTGTCGATTCCATTTCCCTTACGCTCTGTCCTCCGAACCTCTTGCATACGTTCAAGTTGAAAACCCCGAACGAGAGCCTCGTAAGCGCTTCGCTGCCACACGCAATGATGGCTGGTTGAATCAGCACTCAAAAGCCGTTCTGCTTGGCTGGAGAGCAACACGGACCTACAACCTGTTCTTGATCGTGCGGCGGCCATCAGATACATTAGCAAATACGCGAGCAAGCCTGAAACAGCATCAGAATCTTACTGGTCTGCTCTGAGAGATTTCTGCTCTTGGATCCCAGAAGATCAGCCAGCCGAAAATGCCGTTCAACGGCTTTTTGCAAGAATGGCTGCAGACAGAGACATCTCCGCACAGGAGGCAGTCCATTTGCTGCTCGGCAAGCAGCTGGTCGGGTGCAGTCGGGCTTTTGTAAACGTAAACGCTCATGTCAATGCGGCGTATCTGTTGAGGGAAGACTTTGGCCTCGACAACGAGGACCCAGCTTTTGAAGAGTCATTTTTTGCCAAGTACCAAAAACGACCTGTTCGACTGGAGGGATTGAACACAGTCAAACTTTGTAGGCATTTGACCTCAGGCAGGGTGCGTCATGGTTTTCCTGTGCTCATCGGCATCCTCTAACCAACAATTTGCAATTCTATGTTGCCTTTTTTAGATCATGGCGAAACAGTCTACCATGAACGCCGGAAAGAGGTGTGGTGCGTGCGTGGCCTCGAATGACATCCATTCCTGCCCAGCATGATCCTTCGTTCGAGATGTGGGCATTGGCACAACTGCGGCTGTTTAAGCCATTTTGAACGGTGGACGAGCTTCGAACACTGAGCATTGCAGAAGTGTTTTTGCAACACCTTGCATCCGTGGATTCCCGAACTTATGACACGAAGAGGAGGATGCTGCTGTGGAAGAGGACGCCAAGTCTGATGCGACATTGGCCCGATTGAACCCCCCCCTCTTGAACGCGGCCTTCGACAGGATGACTACCAGCAAATAATGAATTGTGGCCACGTCGACGGCGTGACCGGGCTTTGCTCGCATGCGTGAACTGGACATCATCCATCCTTGGCCAGCAACTGGCAGGGTTTTTCATTTGATCATTTGCTTTCGTGGATACCCAACACAAAAGCGTCGACCGAACTTCCCCCTCCACCTATCGTTCCTGTTCCACGCTCGGCTTTATCAAGCAGCAGCGCGCCGTATTCGACTTGATTCATGATCATATGTTTGGGCACTCTCAAGCTGAGCAGCTGTTGCTCATTGTCATCGGCACTGCTGGAACAGGAAAGTCATTCCTGATCAACGCAATTCATTATCTGTTTGATGAGCAAAACTGTGCGGAGTCTCTGAAGGTCACCACTCCTACAGGAATTGCAGCAGCCAACATTCGGGGATCCAGGTGTTTTCTCTGCTGTGCCTTTTGAACCGGAACTTGTCAGGACAGTGGCTCCATCGGCTTCAAATGGTTATGAGAGATGTCAAGTTACTCATCATCGACAGTACTCATTTTTGAGCATCGGTAACATCACGCGTTGGACAGCCAACTGCGGAAGATATATCCAGAAGTACCTGAGCCATTTGGTGGCCTTAATATCGTGCTCTGTGGGGATCCGGCGCAGCTTGCACCTGTTCTTGCACAGCCGGTATATGCCCTTCGAGGACCTAAAAAACATCTGGCGGCACGGTTCCACCTGTTCAAGAACGTCGTCGAACTCGATCAACCATTTCGGCAAGTTGGAAATGATGAAACCCAAAAACGATTTCACGAGCTCTTGAAGAGAGTTGCCAATTGCAACGGTACCGAAGAGGACTGGAGCTGGCTGCAGAGCCGGCGCACATGCCGCCTCTCCCGTGCAGACAACAAGCTTTTCGATGCAAGCAAGTACATCGTTGCGACAACGACATGCGGAACCACATAAATCACAGAAGCTGAGTGGCTTTACTCCCATCATACGGATTACTCAAAGTAAAGACTCTGTGTGTGCCATCGAAGACGATGACTTGGAAGGAGAACAGATTGGGAGCGATGGGCCACAAATGTATGCCGTTGGTGCGGAGGTCATGCTGACGGTCAATCTGTGGACCGAAGCAGGTCTGGTCAACGGCGCATGCGGCAAGGTGGTCGGCATCCTCAAACCAGAAGATGGATGTGATGCACGCATCATTATGGTGGAATTTCCAGGGTACCGCGGTCCAGCATTATCACCAGGGCAGCCTTTTGTTGTTCCGATCACACAAATACGGACGGGCAAGAGCAGTGGCATCCCACTTACATTGGCCTGGGCTATCACAATCCACAAGGCTCAAGGGATGACGATCGAGCGAGTGACGATCGATCTTGGACACAAGGAATTTGCCTCCGGTCTCACTTTCGTCGCGCTTTCACGGGCCAAGAGTTTTTACGGGTTGCGAATCCGCCCATTTGACTTGGATTGTTACCAGAGCATCGGAAACGGCAAACACGTTGAAGCAAGGCGTGAAGAGTTTTGCCGCCTACATCGCATTGCAGCAGCCACAGCCGCTTCAAGCCGAGCAGCTTGAGCAGAAGTATTCCATCGTTGTACAGTAGCAGTTTTTAGCGTTGTTGTACGTGCTCGAGAACACAATCATCACCAAGTTTCATTTTGCATCGGAAGAGTCTGAAGACTCAGTTAGGAATCATGTGCCAATTGACTCCGAGTCGGAAGTTAAAGGCAACTGCAATTTAGAGGCTGACAGTCTGACGCTACTACTTGTACACTGCAGGCACGAGAAGAAGAAAGCTATTTTGAAGCAGCCACGTCATACTATACAACATACAATCAACATCAGGCCTTCCTTTTGGCCTTCAACCACGTTGACGGAGCACGACGGTCAATATTTGACCTTCACCTCACTGGGCCCTCCTTTTGCCCTTCGAGCGGTCGATGGCGCAGAATCGTCGATGTTTGACACATCAGATACTCGCCGCATGGCCAATGTGTCAAAAGAAGAGGCAGCAGGTTGGATTGCGAGAGGCGCATCAAGTCTCTTTCAAGTTGGAACCGGGACAGGAAATCATTCAGCGTTCAAAAGAACATAAAGGAAAGAACATACCGTCACAACGTCCTTCACTATCGAGTACTGAGAGACCTTGCAACACTTGGGAGGATGGGCCAGGTTGAGATGGAGTGAGTCTACACAGGAAGCCACAGAGATGTCAACGAGATAAATCCCAAAAAAGATAACACGCTGGCGGTCCAGCACTCACGAAATAGAGTTTGCATTGTGTTCCAAGTCGGTAAAAACGACAGGCTCATTGACGAGAGCATCACGAGGGGCAGCACGGGGACCAAACTTGCGACGCTTCGAGTTGTTGCTGCCCCGATCTTGCCCCCGATTGGCAGTGGGCGAGGAGGGCGAGGAGGGCGATGAAGGAGTGGTGGCTGTGGTGCAGAAAACAATGGATTCAACGTCGACAAACAAATGGCCTATCGCTGTCGGTTCAGAACATCGCCCCATGAACTCGATAACTGCACCCTGTCTCGGCATCGGAAGGTTCCTCCACCGAGGTGCAGACTTGTCCAAGATACATCTTAAAAGACAAATAGAATCAGAATCTTATGAAGCGGGGTCTGCGGTGAGCACAAGCACGCAAGTACATACCGCAAAGTACATTCTTTCATGCCACCTCGAACGAAGTCAAACACAGCAAGCGGGAATGTGACAACACCGTCTGCAGGGCCTTCAGGGTTGGCCGCAATGGTGCGAGCGCAAAGATAAGCGGCCTAATAAGTCGGGCAGATGCGCCTGATAACTGTCAACCGTGGGGTCTCCAGGGATAGGAACAACGTGCAAGGCCTCCAGGAGAACATTGCCAGTCTGAGGTTCGGGTCCTTTGACTCCTTTCCGGCAGCCTGAGGAATGTTCAGTTTGGCAACAACAAAAGCAACGGTGTCGTTTGCCAGGATAGGCTCCTTCGGTGGACTATACTTGTGGAGTTCAGCAGGGAGCGACACAGAATCCGAACAGATCACAGAAGTGTCATAGTAGACTGCCACGTTGCCAACGTCATGCCATCAGCCTTCTTGATGTCTGTGCGCGTGCGAATGCCATGTGTCAGCTCAAAAAAGCCAACAATGGTGCAGGAAGACATGATAAAGCGATCGAAAGGATGGTTGCTTGAAAAGCGGCAATGCGACCACGCATAGTTGTTTTATACAGAGAACACACATCGCTCCCCCTGACACAAGGGCATGACCCTGAGCTCATCAAACAAAAGACTCGGAACATGGAACGCTCAAAGAGCATCGCATGATCCATAACCCGTCACCGCTGCAGCGTTGCCAATAACAAAATCTAGGGAAATACAGTAAAGAAGCACAGAATGCGGCATTTGACTGTTTGCACATATTGATGGGTGGCGGCAGGGAGGTACAGCAAGATCGAGAAGGACATACATCACGCACCCGATGCAGGGACAGTCCGATGGAGCGCATCAGTCTGACAATAGAGTAGCACCCATGAGACCTCTGTGGCGCATTAAAGACTGGGGAGAAGAGCAACTAGTCATCACAGACTGCTAGCACGTGTATAAAAGTGGAGACAGACTCACCCTAACCAGGACAGCAGGGAATCAAAACTAGCAGCGAGTGACAAATACGAAATGGTGGAGGTCACCGCACAATTCAATTGGTGGCGCAGATGGCAGCCACAAGCAGGATGGTGGGGGGCAGAAGGGAGCCACACGTATGGACCATTGTGCTTGTGGGGCTTGTTGTACGTGTCATGGTCTTCAATGGGAGCGGACGATGAAATGGAGCGGATGATGGCTGGAATGAGAACATCCGACTGGCAGATGCGACAAACAGATAACACAAGGAACAAACAAGGCCACAAAAAACAACATTACAGCCCAAATAAGGAAATGCGAAAATTTACAACATAGACTCCCTCAGGCCTTCGGCCCTCGGTTGGAATAAGTTCTGCAAGTGATAAATAAGCCCTGCAAGTTTATAAATAAGCTTTACAAGTCAAAAATCAGGAGGAGACCTAGCTTGTGACAAGTAAATTTACTTGCCACAAGCATGGCAAGTCCAACTTGAGCAGACCTCAGATTGCTTGAAACATTCTACAAGTAGCTATAAGTGTGTTTAAGTGCTTGCAAGTTGCTTACAAGTGAGTTTAAGAAAAACTCGAATTTTCCTGATGACTGGAGGGAGACCTTCGGCTGATGTCAGATTTCCATCCGATGCTCGTGATGCTGACTTCTCGCCCCACATGCCATCTGTCGGTCTGTCCTCTCCGCAGGCCGCTCAGGCCACTGCACCGCATGCTGCTATGTCTCGCCTTGAACGATAGGGGAGCAAGCCCAGCGCTCTGACTGCTGACTTTGGCATTCCCCCAGGAGTGAGCCCAGTGCTCTGTCTGCTAGCTCCGGTCTCCTGCTCGGTCTATCGTCGCTTTGGGCAGGTTGCCGGTCGCACGGGCTGCTACTATGCACGCTTTACCGGGTTTACCCACATGCTGCCATGGCTACAGCGCATCAATACATCCAATATGATAGCCTGCAGCGTGCCAGTGATGAGTATTATCAATTCATTGCAGGTAATAAAGGCCAGGCACAAGGTGACGACTTGGAGGACTTTTAATTCCAGAATCGCCACGCATGCCCTTGTTCACTAATGCAGTGTCAAAATGGCCAGGAATTGTAATCCCATGACCATTGGTGGTTGGTGGCTGAACATGGATAGAGTCAGCAGTCATCATTATCATTGACACAGGATCATCACGAAGGTATTTGATTCGGTGCCAAACTGGAAGCGAGCGAAATGGCATGCGGATGTAATGAAGGATTGCCTCCAACTGGCTGTGTGAAAGGTTTGGATCATTGGAAAGTGCAATAAAACAGGCCAGTGCAGGTCAAAAATAAGTAGCACCATAGACTTCGACAAGTTGTTCAACTGGTACAGCCCGTACAGTAGGGTGTTTTGTCATATAAAGCTGGTGATCAAGCTTGAGACCAGGAGGGCGCCATTCCATTTGCCTGGGGATAGGAGAACCATCCTCTTGCCATTTGAGATATTGTTTATGATGAAAGATCTTCTCCTTGCACTCAAGCCACTTTGCCATCTGAGTAAACTCGTCCTTGTGATTAGTTGCCACATATGCGTGTTTTGTGAAGTCGATATGAAGACACTCTGTGTAAGCGGTGTCAAAATTGTCTGTTGTGCTATAGAGTTGGATGAACATCACATAGTGCTGTATGAAGTGTAATTTTGGGATATTGAAAGAGTCTTGGATGCCAAGATCCACAAATATCTCCTTTGCCAAATGAAAATGTGCAAGAGTGTCATTGAGAAGCTCCAATGTCTCATCTGTATGCACAGGATATTGCACAAGATACAGGAAATCCAGCAGGGCTTGCACTGCCTGAATTAGTTGGACATTCAAAAGCCCCCCTGCCAGTGAAATGTCAATAACCAGGCCAAGAAGTATGCAACACATTTGATCGTGTTCCTGGCCAGTCACACAAGAAAGTGTGCTTATTCCCTTCGTAAAATTGTGAAGGTTATGATTTGGTGGCATATGGTGACATCATGTGTCGATTTCTGCGGCTCTGAAAACCCTCACAATCCAGCCAATGATGTGCTTGGCAATCCCCTGATAGAGTTGATGCAACATGTCAGGTGTAATGGAACGGTAGATGTTCACATAAGATAGATTTCTCCAGAATGGTTTGACAACAGGCTTGACACCTGCTGCCTTGCACGTTGGAGAAAGTTGGCAGGGTTTTCATCAAATGAATCTAGTATACTGAGGACATGGTCCAGATCCTGAAGCGTCCCAGGGGTGCTGTGATCATACTCTCCAAGGTGATTGTGAGTTATGGGACAGATGGGACATTCGCCATAAAATGTCACCATTGTCAACACCTGTTCTGGATAATCCCCTGCAAAGTATGCAAGGAGGGGATGGCACCAATGAGTTACACCATTGCCTGTTGTTATAAACACACTGGATTCCCCAGCCTGCTCGAGAGGGTGCAGAATCATGGACTGTCACCGGCGTAGATCCGATAACGATTAGACAAGTCATTATACCAAGCTCATTACAGCCGCTCTCTAGCCAAGGTTGAAGTAGAGCAAGGGAATAGAGATAGAAGAGTGTATTGACTCCGTA